>JANHFT010002629.1:348819-376290 GCA_032467955.1 Pseudoxenodon macrops | reverse complement strand
ACATGCTTCCCCGGACACAATGGCAAGGAACGCGATAGGGCTACAATGGTCAGATAGGACGAGGTGTCGTGGTGGGGTGCAGTTTGGAGATGGCAGGTGGGAGGGGGTGGGCTGTGAGACACGTGTCCTATCTGAAACTTGTAGCCCCATCGCGTTCCTTGCCGTTGTATTCAGGGAAGCACATTGCAAAAGAAAACTTCGCGCAAGTTCAAAAGTTTTCTTTTGCAATGTGCTTCCCTGGACACAATGGTGAGGAATGTGATAGGGCTACAATTGTCAGGTAGGATGCGGCCCATCCCCACCCCACCTGCCAGAAATGAGTCTTTGTGAGACTCATCCTGCCGCTGCTGCTGCTGCCTCATGGAGCAGGACTGTGCAAGACAACAAGCCTTGCATAGTCCTGCTCCACGAGCAGCAGCTGCGGGCCAGCCACTCGACCAGCACAAAGAACAGGGAGGGGAGGTGGCGGGACATCCAGTCCCATGCTCAACGCCTCCTGCACCCCCAAAATAATAAGCCCCCCTGATAATAAGGCCAAGGCCATATTCCGGGGGTCAAAAGAAAATAAGATCCTGTCTTATTTTCGGGAAAACACGGTACCTAATCAGAGTCAGTCTGCTCTAGTGATTAAGGCATTAGGATATAAATTTGGAAATTATGAGTTCTAGTCCTGCTTTAGGTACAAAGCCAGCTGGGTAATGTTGACCAGTCATTCTCTCGTGGCTTCAGCAGGGAAGAATGGCAAGCTACTTCTGAAAATCTTGCCAAGAAAACTAGGACTTCATATGATTCAATGGAAAAAAAGTTACAAATATATAGTATATTTTAGTGTTTTGTAGGAATACTTTAGACACACATATATTTTTAGCTTGATGTCTTAACCACTACAACAAAATGCTTTAATTTTATGTGTGTGTGTGTGTGTGTGTGTGTGTGTGTGTGTACAGTATATAATCTTATTTTATATCCTATTATAACAGTGAGGGCAAACCTATGGCACGTGTGCCGGAAGTGGCACATAGAGCCATCTCTCCAGGCACATCAGTCGCTGCCTGTTTCTCTTCTGGGTTCCGGCACGCACATGTGTGCTGGCCTGCTGGTCTTTGCATGCACGGGAGTGCCAGAAACTGGAAGAGCAGCTCCCTGCTGCTTCTGATTTCTGACGTGCATGGTTTCCGCACACACATGCGTGCCAGAAACCGGAAGACCAAGTGACTGGCACGCATGCATGCGCTGGAAACCGGAAGCTCAAGTTTCCGGCACGTGCATCGCACCAGGGAACTGCTCTTCCAGTTTCTGCCGCTGCCACACATGTGCACCAGGGAACTGCTCTTCCTGTTTCCAGTGCTCCCCCATGTGTGCACGCGCCCTCCCGTTTTGGCACATGATGCCGAAAAGTTTTGCCAACACTGCTATATAACATTTTAAGTTCTAAATTTTAATATATTCTCTGCATGCTCTCTTGTAAAAAGGAAGTGTATTAATAATTTTTCTAAGTTTATTTTTGCACTTAATATGAATAATTATGTGAGTACTTTGTTTAGAAATTATGTATTGGCAGTATTCAATAAAAGAAATAATTTATTTTTCCTAAAAAAAAAAATTCTTATACTAACCTTATCATTTGTTTGAAAC
Source organism: Pseudoxenodon macrops (assembly GCA_032467955.1). Taxonomy (NCBI): domain Eukaryota; kingdom Metazoa; phylum Chordata; class Lepidosauria; order Squamata; family Pseudoxenodontidae; genus Pseudoxenodon; species Pseudoxenodon macrops. Next base: position 374,655 of record JANHFT010002629.1, on the reverse strand, counting down.
AAGGCAGTGAACAAGTCATATATGCATGGAAAACATCCTGTATAATTAAATACAATCAAAAACATTCATAATGAATTATGCATATATCAATAATGATTTTTTAAAAATATTTTACTGTAGGAAAAGTTATGTGAATATTTAACAATAAATTAGATTCATTCTTCAGTCCAATTAGGTTGTCTTTTCTTAATGTTTGCTCTTCCTGAGAGTCATTCCGACTATAAATTGAAAAGGATGCATAGAAATAAATGTAATGGGTGGTGTTCACCATGTTCATACTGATTCACAATAAATTTATAATAAATATGAATACAATGAACACCTTCATATTTATTTATTTATTGTATCACTGTAAATGTAATAGTTTGCTTGTTTTGTGAGTTATTTGTATCTATATATTGAATTATATAGTACCTGGCATCACAAGAATAGAACATGATTAATTAAATTAAAAGTTTGCTTTCAAGAAACAGTCACTAGAAGGAAAAGAGAATGCTCAGCTATAAAATAAAATTAATAAAACATGTTATGCAAAAGTGAATTTATGGTTCATTTGGAATTAGAGATCTAACACCTTCTCAGTCCATACAAATGCATAATCTTGTCAATTAAATATTATTGTTAAGGTCTAGTAGTATGTTAAAATCACTTTAAAGTGCAACTAAGGAAATTTCATGTGTATTTATTACTCCATCTGGGTCTATTAGTGGACATTTCATTCAGATTCGTGTTGTAAAATCTGCATAAACTCAGCATATCTTTATCCCCATGTGCGCATTTGTTTGGTTAAAGGATAACAGCAAATTTCACTTACTACAACTTCTGGGGGGGACGGACAAGAGAGCTATAAGAGTTCTACTTTTTAATCAGATCCAAATAGTTTATGACTATAGGAGTGACAACTTGTCTATATATGCAAATTATCACAGCTAGTGGTCACTGCCATGACAGAAGACAGAACTAGTCAATTAATTCCGATATTCTGCAAAGCTAGTGAAGATGTACATTTCTTATTTCCACTGTGACTTATTTTCTCCAAAATAAGCAAAAAATAAGCAAAAATATTTTCAACGTTGAGTTTACAAATAGATTAGTTTTACATGATAATAGTATCTACTTGCATAATGCTTTGGGTTTCATTGAACCATCCAATTAATGTTATTTGCCACCCAAAAAGCTAATCATATGTTTAAGCACGTGATATACTTAGTTTTTAAATTAGGTTTTAAACATTGATTTTTTAAAATTCTATATTCAGTTAGAATAAAAACATTATATTTTATGGTACCTTATATAATTTTATATGCAGTGTGCTTTTCTAAAAACTTTGTTGTAATTCCTACCAAAGCAAAAAGAGAAATGGGAAAGGAAATTGATTTTACTTTTTATATATATAGGGAAAAATATTCATTTATAAATAATATTCTTTTTTTTCCTGTTCAATTGTGTCTGATTCTCAGAGAATGTCTGAACAAATCCCTCTTGGGGCTGTTTTTTTTATTTTATAAGATGTACATTTTTTCATCCTCCCCAATAAAGCTAAAGTTATATTTATTTAATAAATATAAAACTATAATTTAGTCGGTATAGTCTAGGTGTGGAATCTCCAACCTTGGCAACTTTTAAGCCTTGCGGACTTCAACTCCCAGAATTCCCTAGCCAGTAAAGCTAGGTGGTCTGTTCTAGGTGCTACTTTTTTTTAAATGGAGAAGACACATTGACAGAAGCTTTTCCCTTTGCTGCAAATACAGAAGAATCAAAGATAAAAGCTAAGTATCATCTAGTCTCCCTTTGGCACAGCCCTGTTGTAAGTCTTTTTGAAAAGGGAGATGAACTGAGCTTTACAGCTGAAGGTTTGCTTAAAATAACAATAAATTAGCAACGACTTTGAGAGCATCCCACACACATACTGTGGGGACAGTAAATTTATTAGGCTAATTTCAGTTACATGAAATCATTACCATTTCTTACTTTAAAGAAATTATCAGACAAATTGTTAAGGGAGGCAAGGGGAAGAGGGGGAAAAAAAGACTAATCTTGGGAGATACATCTATATCAAGTTCCATTGCTGGATGGACACTTTTAGGACTGAAAATTTGATCTTGAAAATATATAGATTTCAGATTCTCAGAGACAAGTCCCTGCAGTTTTTTGGCAAGATTTTTTCAGGGCTGAGGAAGAGTGATTGCCCCAAGGTCAGTCAGCTGGCCTTCTACCTAAGGAGGGACTAGAACTCATGGTCTCTGGGTTTTATAGCTTGATGCCTTAACCACTACAGCAAACTGGCTCTAGTAAGTAACAGATACATTTGTAATAATAAGAACCAATATTTCAGTCCCAAGCAGATTTTTAACAAGAACTGTAATGAAAGGCTATAAGAAAGAATACCTCTATATTCCATATTCCATAATCTATAATTTGATATTCAAGCAGATACAGCTATAGGTTACTGGACTGGTATACAACCTGCATCTTTCCATCTTATAGACAATACAGAACAGAACAGGTAAAAGACACTGATCCTAACTTATCTCAATATAACTCCTTTCTGTGCCCTTGAATGTTAGAAAAGCAGCGTGCCATTTACATTGCTAACTTAATTATTTTAATTCTTTCTGATAAACATTATTAGACAGCTTAGGGTGTCAAGCCATATTGGAGTAGCAAACTATCATAGGTAGTTCTTGACTTACAACCATAGTTAAGCCCAATATTTCCATTGCTAAGCAAGGCAGTTGTTGTGTCCCGTTTTACAATCTTTTTTGCTACAGTTGTTAAGCAAATCACTGCTGTTGTTAAGTGAATCGTATAGTTTTTAAGTGAATCTGGTTTCCCCCATTGACTTTACTTTGTTGGAAGCCGGATGGGAAGGTCGGCTTACAAATGGAGATCACATGACCCCAGACAGTCATAAATACATACCAGTTACAACCACCTGAATTTGGTCATGTGACTATGGGGATGCTACAATAGTTGTAACTGTGAAAAATGGTGATAACTCACTTTTTTCAGTGCCATTGCAGGTTGAAATGGTCACTAAATAAATCAAGCTCTATCTGCATACTACGTGGATAACACTTATACCACTTTAAATACGTTAAAATTATTTTCTGGAATGAATTGTAATATACAGGTAAATAACTATAATTAAGAAGATGGTGATAAGATGCATGTATACACTTTTCCACCCCTAAATCCACACTGAATGATTACTGGAAATCCTGACATGCCTCCTAATCCAACTCTGAACAGATGACATAAAGGACTACACATACGTCAGCACAGAATGGCAAAGGTGTAGAAATACAAACAGAAGTGATGATGTATCCAAATGAGCTTAAATTCTAAGGGCAGGCATGCAGGTTATTTCAGAAAGGGAACAAAGCACCAATAAGCAAGAAACTAAATTTATAGCTGGTTCTGTATATCAGGAAAGAGCATAGGGTGACTCATGGCCAATCCATTCAATATTATTCAATTCTATTCCATTGTAATGGTTCTTAGAGCAACACAAACTGAATATGGATTAGAAGGAAGCTGCATCTTAATCTTCCACTTTTTTTCTCCATTTTGAATTTTAAAAAACAACCTTTATAATTCCCTATATGCAGTGGTGGGATTCAGCCAGTTCGCACCACTTCGGGAGAACCGGTTGTTAACTTTCTGAGAATGAACGGATTGTTGGAAGAAATCATTAGAGCAGAGAACCGGTGGTTAAATTATTTGAATCCCACCACTGCCTATATGCCTGTATATTGATAATGTGACAGCACAATACAATCCTTTCCATGCCACATCATCATCCCATCAGTTGAAACAGTGTAAGCTGTCCAGTTACTTATAGTCTCATTTTTTCCTGCATAATATTGCCAAAATGGAAGAGTATGACAACAGAATATGTGATATTCCAAGAGTTATTTATGGCTGTTTAAATAAAGACTTCAATGACGCTCCTACAGTGGTGCTTATGCTGCCCTGTCATTGCTCAGAGTTGTTGAGAGTATCTTGAGAGTTTCACTTGAGAGAATCAGAGCACTGTATTGAGTTCTTCCACTGACTTGCCAAAAACTTAAGAAAAGCTTTCATTCCCATGCATCTGTATTCTGACTGTAGTTCCTGTGACAAAATAGCTGCATCTACATAGAATTGTCAGTAACAATGAACTTTTGTCCAGCTGTGACTACTACAGCCAGCCTTTATCTGCTCAGGAAATGCCTGTTTTAACTGACAGGTAGAAGATTAAATCTACAGCTGCTGAAACACAATCTCCACTGTTAGGTAGGCTTTCACTGAATAGCACTACAAACACATAATTTGTTTATGTTGTACCAGCAATCTTTGACAAAGCAGAATGTCTAGCGGAGACAAATGTGGTTAAACCTATTTATTGTATTATTTCTGCTACACAGAGCAAGCTCTTAAAACACAGCAACTAGTCAAGGCACAAAGCTCTAGCTGTCTAAAGAAAGCAAGAATAGATGACTTCTTGTTATACTACCGCCCTGAAACAGTATGGCATACTCCCTCCTGGAAAATATACACTGGTTTTTTTTTTCTTTTTAAGCACAAGGTTCAATGATACTTATGTTTGCAGTCTGTGAGGTTTATTTCTGTTAAGTCAATAGAAAAAGTTAACCATTTTCTTCATAACTGACAATTTAAAAAGTCAAGATCACTTTATGCATGACTGTAAAGATATAAATCCATCTTAACAAAACTTTATATTTATTCATCCTGATTTGGGTACCTGAAAATACAGTAAATAATTTCCAAACTCAGTACGGCAAAGGTAATTTCATAAAACAGGCTTCTGCTAGGAAGACAATGAGTCTATATTCACTACCACAGCACAGGTTTATCCAACAGCTAGTTTCCTTTCACGGTTTGTTGCTCTTGGGAGAATCTGACAATAAAGTTTAATCCTTAAAAGCTGTTCTCAGAAGGTGGCTAGTCTATTACCTAAATGTCATCCAAATTAATGTACTTCAAGGGGCAAAGTTCAAGAGGGCTTTTTAAAGCAACATCAAAAATTATTCAGATAAACAAAAGGCATTAATTTTAATGAGAATTAGTAAACTCGTTATTCCACATCCTACATTCCTATGATTCCCTATCATTCATTTGTAATTGAGCTATTGCCTGAAATATTTAGGCACAGAGCAATGAACTTTTATTAATAATATACTTTTCCATTAGAAATGCTTTAAAATAAATCAAGTTGACTATTACACTTGAGAGCATTGTACGATCTAATAGCAAACTCCACAGCTAAGTCCTGCCATGGCAGTGACCAAACCAAGCACCACTGAGAAAGAAGAGAAAAACATTCACGTTCCTGGAAAACGTTTGCAGAAAAATAAAAGTATTTTTTAATACATCTTAGAAGCCTAGTGCCCACTCCACCCCTTCAAGTAAGCCAATGAAAACTGTGCTAGCTGATTCACTAGCCACAAACAGGACTTTAAGCCTGAAGGCAGAAATGGGGGCAACAGAATGAGGAATGTCATAAAATGGCTCTGTCTAACTATGGATAGAAGAAGGAACAGCATGAATAATCCTTCCAAGAAAGACAATTTTGCATTATAGATGGGGCTTTCAAACTTTTTCAGGCAGCAGAACAAACACCCCAGATGTAGAGAGGTGGGGCTTTTGAATATCAGCTGATAAGCCCCACCTTTAATGCTATATTTCAAAAAATTGCTATGGCTGCTTCTGAAGAGTAGTAAATAGATGATTGAGTGCATTTGAGATATGTTTGGGGGAAAGAGTGTCTCTTAAGCGCTTTGCAGATTTTTTTTATTTTTTTTTTGGGCAAGGGACTTTGAAGGCAAAAAAAACCAAAACCAGAATGCATTCAGCTATTTGCTCCTGTTCAACATTGCTTTTCAGGAATATCCACAGCAGTTTTTCTAACAGCCTACAGAGGGGAAAAAAGTCTCCACAAGGAACTAAGGCTGGCATACGATAATATACTATGTGCAAGGGAAGCCATTCCACACGGAGCTGTCATGCTAGTAAGCGTTTAGTTTTGTAGTCAGAGGCAACTCTCACATACATCTTCATTACATACAAGCAACACTAAAAGCTGTAAAACTGCCAGGAAGACTCAGCTTTGGAGAGAGCTATCAAAGTTATTGTGAAGGTCTCAATGAACTTTTCAGAGATTCTGCCACACTATTGCTTTAACTTACACTCTTTAAATTCTCTGTACATTGTTTTCTCTGTACAAGAATAAAACCCATTTCATCCATCTATTGCAACCTATGGGTACGTGCATTTACAAGGTACACAATCATCCTTGTTCTCTTTGAATTATGAAAAAAACTCATATAAATATATTCCAAGTAATTGTACAATAATATTGAAAAATAACTTATCAAACACATAATTTACTCACAAAAGACCAGTGTATAATTTAGAAACAGGAAATAGGGAAAAGCAAGGGAAATAAGGAAAGTAAATACAGGCAGTCCTTGACTTACAACCATTCATTTAGCAAAGGTTCAAAGTTACAATGCCAATGGTCCTTTCACTTACCACCATCGCAGCATCCCTGGGTCAAAATTAGGGCACTTGATCACTGGCATATATGTACAACTGTTGTAACATCTCAGTGTCATGTGATTGACATTCATGACCTTTCCAGCTGGTTTCTAACAGACAAAGTCAATGGAAGAAAGCTGGGTTTGCTTACAAACCAGATGATTCACTTAACACTTGCAGTGACTCACTTAACAACTGTGGCAAAAAAGGTCATAAAAACAAGCACAACTCACTTAACATCAGTCTTGCTTAACAACAGAATTTCTGGTATCAATTGTGGTACTAAGGACTTAGTACCACAACTTTTCTTCATACTGCTGTGACCCAAATTACCCATGGCCCTGACTTACACTATCCACTCCCCATGTATTTATTCTTTAAACAAATGATCTTAATTGCAATATTCACCATTGGATTTGAAAGTGAACACAAAATCTGCTAGTCATATTACTGCAAGTGGCATAAACATTTTTTAAGCGAAAAATAAAAGGGCTGAATCCCTGGGCAATCTCTCAAATAGTTTGAATAAGGAAGGAAATCCATAATAGACATAAACAAAATTCAGAACAATGTCTGAGGTCAGCTTCATTATGTAAGAAATATTAGCATATATTTGAATGTTCAGCTTCAAATCCTACGTCTACCACATTGATTGTGGGATTCAGATAACAATCAACATTAGTCTTGGAAACTTATTATACAGAAGAATATTTTTGGTCATTATTAATTTTACTGTAGAATAAATTTCATTGCTGTGTTCAGCTAGTTAAAATTTATTTTGTTCACCTTGGGGCACAGCACTAGCCTTTATATTTGCTTTTACTGACTTGTTCTCATTTTTCCAGTTTGTTTAAAAATCAACTTAAACTAAGATATTAATCACAGTTTTGAGGTTAAAACTATCTGCAGAAATAGCTGTCTATTCTGCTTCTTCTCCAATAAGAGAATCAGCAGAGATAGAATCAGTCGACTATGCTATCCAGTTATACATTCTAGATCTAGTTCTTAGTTCTTTAGACTAGAAGGGGATAAAATTAAATAGAGATGTTGAAATTCCAGGCTCCACAATATTTTTAAACTCTATTTAATTGTCTTTTTAGTAAGGTAAATATTAACAAGTTCAGAGATACTGATGATGATATTTAAGGAATCTCTTGTAAAAGCCAGACTGATATATGTGCTCTATTCTCCACCCCATATTGACTCTATAAATATATAACCCAGGGTTGGGTTCTACTTACCTTCCCGACTGGTTGGGGGTCACACTGGAAGTGTGCTCGGGTGCACGCCCCCATCGCTCCTGGGTTAAAATCATCTGCACATGCGCAGGAGGATTTGTGCATGAACAGAGGGTTATTTTTTATTACATTTATCTCCAGTGGATGGATTTCAAGCCGGAGGACTGGTTCAGGAGCATGTCCATCCAGCGGTTGCTGCCGCTTCGGCGAGTAGAGGTAAATTCCCAGTACCGTTTCTAGTGAACCGGTTCGAACTGGCAGAAACCCACCTCTGATATAACCCTTACGTTAGCTCATCCAATAGTGCCAATGCAATACAAATAGTTTCAGAAATACAGGTAGTCAGTGGTAATCTGCTGGGGGGTTTCAGGGTTCGGGAGACTCTCTAGCTAAGATTCTGTGCTGTTCAAAAACTCCCAAATCCTGTCTGGCTCTGCCCACCCCACCTTGTCCCTGCCAAGAGTTCCCACGTGGCCCATTTTGGATGCAGGAATTGTAGGAGGCTCAGGAGGGCAAAAACACCGCTGTTCACTATGGTGGAGGAGGCCGACTAGGCCACACCCACCATGGCCACACCCAACCAGCAACCGAGCAGAGAACCCCTTGCTAAAAATTTTGAAGCCAACCCCTACAGGTAGTCCTTGACATATGACCACAATTCAGCCCAAGATTTATGTTTCAGATTGAGAAAGTTGTTAGGTGAATTTTGCTCCATTATATGACCTTGCTTGCCAAAGTTGTTAAGTGAATCGCTGCAATTGTAAAGTTAGTAATACAGCTGTAAGTGAATCTAGCTTCCCCACTGACTTTGCTTATTAGAAGATCGCAAAAGTTTATCACATGACCCCGGGATACTGCAACCATCATAAATATGAACCAATTGCCAAGCCTTGAAATTTTGATATGACCACAGGGATGTTGCAATGGTTCTAAATGTAAAAAACAGACACAAGTTACTTTTTTCAGTGATGTTATAACTTCGAACAGCCACTAAATGAGCCATCATCAATTGAGGACCACCTGTAGTAGAAGTAGTAAAAGACTTTATTTTGTTGGTCTGCAAAATCCACAGGGATCATGACTGTAATCATGAAGAAAAGAGACATTTGCTTTCTGGGGAAAAAATATCCAGACAAAAATTTTAAGTCTAAAGACATCGCACTGCCAACAAAGTTATGTATTATCAAGGCCATATCAATAAAAATATATGATTGTAAAAATCAAAGCAAAAATCAAAGTCTTTGAACTGTGTCATTAGATAAAGTTGTTGATAGTAACTTTTTCAGCAACAGGAACATATAATTAAATATTAGATGGAATAAAACCAGGCAGAAATACCAGAAGCATTAATGCTAAAGTTTAAATATTATGGACCCATAAAGCAGAAACAATAGTCTTTGTAGAAGAATATTTTGTTTGGGGGACGACGACAAAGGCAGTAGAAAAAGAGATGGCTAGATATTGTGCTGATATTATAAGCATGAAACTTTAAAAAAAAAACAGTTAAAATAAGTAGAATCCTGGTGAACTGTGGTATGTTAGGTCACGAAGAGTCAGAAGCAACTGCATGATTGAACATATTCTCAGCATTAAATTAATCAATATCAGTATTAAATAACATAGATATTTGTGGAAGGAATACAAGGGAGTCTAGCAACAGAGAGAAATAGGCTAAAACACCGAACTTTGTCTCTTCTGACTAAGACAAAGCTGTGTAGATGCGCTGTGATCTCATTTAACCTCTTACTGAACTCCCTACTGAAAGATTTGTTACAGCTTTCATCTATCCAACATTAGCTTGCGCATCCGTTCAGGATTTCTACTCCTTCCTTTACGGCATGTCATGTGTCGCAGCTTTTTTCAAAGCTACTGATATATCCATCTGTATCATCCCTGTCCATCTGCTTGCTCACCTGCCTATCACACATCCAATAAAAATAGGAATGTGCAAAACTCATAATTTTGATTATCCAGTTTCCAGGACACCCCAAACTACTCCTAGTGCAGTGCATTTATTCCTAGAACCCATGGAATAATACGATCAATGAGGAGATTTGCATAAAGGGAAAATATTAGAGTTTAGCAAAATATTCCATTTCTGATTCAGCCAGTGAGCCCCTCCCTGCAACAGTATCATCTTTTCAAAACATTAACTGTGTTCATGAGTGCATGAAAAAAAAAAGAATAAATGGTGGCATTGTAAAAAAAACAATAAGGGGAAAGAAGATTTTTAACAAAACAATAATTGTTTTCTATAAATCTAATCGGATGCAAAGAGCAATGTAAATCCAATTCATTTTACTGCCTGACTTTCCAGAGTATATTTCTATTTTGACAAAAAAAATTCTTGGTAAATTTCTAATCTATACAAATGTGATTTAGAAGCAGGTCCATCAAAGAAATTGGTAACAGAAGTCACTTTTTTTTTTTTTACAATAAAAGACTTTTGAGTGGCAATTGTTTGGTCAAATGACTAGACAAAGCAGATCCCTCGCTTCCCACAGGCACACACAAAAACACAAAATTGGGCTGATTTCTAAAGGTGAACAAGAAAAGCAAAGTTCTTAGTTTTTCTTTCATTAAGAACAATAAGATTGGGACTCTGAAAGTACTGTTTCCTTGCTGCATTTCTTAAGAATGCTGCAAATTGCACGTCATGCAGTAATTCTGAGAAATGTCACAAAAAAAAGTTTCTCTAAAGTACTTAATGCTGCTACTGGCGCAAATAAATTTTTAAAAAATGATTAGCTTTGATTCTTCCAAAATAAAAAGGAGTTTTGAAAGATATAGGGAAAGACTAACAGAAATGGGAAGGCATCTTTGCTAAAAAGACGTGGCAGTGAAATTACAAATCTCTTTTCTGCACAGTCCCTGGATATTATTTTTTTTACAGTCCTAAATAGAAGAGCTTCTTCTGTTTATGTGTGGAAGTGAGATTTATGGATGGCTGCTGAAGAAAAAGGACTGGGAAACAACACTACCATCATTTCCTATTCCAGCTTCAGAATATCCTTTCAATCTTCATGAGCAGATTTTCAGTATTCCCGGTGGAAATAATTTCTCCCCTTTCACCTGTAAATACTTCCAATGCAAACATGTTGGTTTATATTTCTTTACAGGTAGTCCTCAATTTACAACTATTCCTTTAGCAACCGAACTTACAACTTCACTGTAATCTGTGTTTAATGCCGGATCCTCACACTTATGACCATTGCAAGAGCCCCACAGTCACATGATCAGAATTCGGTTACTAGGCAACTGGCATATATTTACAATGGTTTCAGCACCCCAAAGTCATGTCATTGCCATTTGCAACCTTCCCAGCCAGTTTCCAACAAAGCCTATAGGAAAGTCAGATTTGCTTAATGGCTGAATGACTCATTTAAAAACTGTAGTGATTCATTTAACAACCATGGCAGAAATGTCATAAAATCAGCTGTGACTCACTTAATAACCAACTTGCTTAGCAACAGAACTTTTGGTCCCACCTATAGTCATAAATTCAGTATTATCTGTACTGAATTATTTTTAATAACAAAGTCAAATATCATTATAGGAACAGATGCAGGAAAAAGAAGAAAGGTATGACAAATATATTACAATCTTATTAATATTCCACAGTCATTTCTAATCGCATCCTTGTAACTTGTTTGCATAGATCATATCTCCTAGACTTTAATCACACTAACTATATACCTTTGTAAAATCTAGCTCTGGCTTAACTTGGATCCTATGGTAAATGAATGTTAAGACATCTACAAAGGAATTTTCTCATACTTACTTCCTCCCTGCTTAGGATTCAAGCCAATATCTTCATGCCAGCTTCTCACTGTTGTACTAACAATAACATGAAGACATGGCCCATTCAAAAGTAAAAGAAAAATCCATGCTATTTTGAACATTTTTACTTCTAAATATTTTAAGTAATTGAATGGGCATACTTATAAAATCAGGAATGGAAATATTATAGTATAATATCAGATTTTTGTGTAAACTATAAACATTCAAAAATTTAGTACTTTTTGCACATACATTTGACAAGCATAGAAAAGTTAATATATCACCAAGTATTTTAGGAATGCTACCATGGTCCATACTAATAAACAATACACTATTAAATTAGCAAGTCATCTATATAATCTTAACAGTAACATCTAGGATTGTCTCTAAAGCTACACCCATGCTTCACAACTATTTTAAAACTTCTAGGCAAATTTCCAATATTCGAGGCCCATAGTTAAAAAATTTTTTTTTAAAGATCGCAATATGCGAAAACAAAATAAGGCATATGTGCAAGCACCCAATCCCATACAAATTCCATGCTATGTACAATTTGATCCTTGTTTAACATTGAAAATTCAAATGCCTAAATTTATTGAAGGTTATGGCCTACGAAATAACCCTTGTGTCCCTCCCCCCATTCTATACACTTGTGTATAGCAGTCAAAGAGCCATAATAGAAACATCACCATCAGCGATTATAAAAACAAAGCGATGTAATTATTTTATTTGCAGTAATACAGTTTTTCTTTAAAATATACAATGTTTAATACTTCTGAATGGCAAAGACAAAGTCAAAAAGGTGCATTGTATTATAGACATGGCCAGAAGAAATCCTGATGAGACCCTGGGGTTAGTGAGCTAGTGGACCTTCACACTATCACTAAGTACATACTACCATGTACAATTCATTAAAGAAATATGGGCTAATTACTATTTCTAAATCTAAATACCTCCCCATTACACTATGAGGATAAAACCAGAGACTTCTATCTCTTAGAAGAAAAATATATAAACATAATAACAGTGTTATGCTTTGTTTTTTTTTAATGATTAAATACAGTATATCTGGGGGGAAAAAAGATGTTTTACTGTGCTATTCAAGTTAGGCTTCTCTTATATTAAAATAGCCAGCTGTGTAATTAATTTTGCCTTCCACTGTACACACACTTCCACGAATGTGCAGTAGAAATAGATGCATCTACTAATTCACTTGGATGTCTGCTGGCATCTTTGCCTACTCAGAGAGTCAGCAGCTATCAGGTTTCCTTATACCACACAGTAGGTAGGTCAAATTCAGACAGGGAAGAGGGCTGGAAGTCTGCCCATGTTCTGCAAATGGATGGGGCTAAAAGGCATAGGAGGAAAAAATGTAAAAGGACAGATTTAAAAAAATAAGCAAATTGCCAGAAGAAAATCGATGCTGGTGTTGTCAATGGTCAGAACAAAACTGATCGGCTATTTCATCAATTGAGCATGTCTGTTATGGCTCTGTGGACTGGTCTTCTGATGAAGAGGATGAAAAAGTAGACTCAGGGTCTTCTAGGGATAATAGTGCTGGAGGGGTTTAAGCCAATGGTTCCTGTGTGGCTGAGGCATATTCAGCAAGTTCCTAGGACTGCATGCCCCCATCTTCTTATGGCTTTTCAGAGGTTGAGATTCATCTACTTAGTTCCAAGCAGAGACACATGTTAATAATACAACAGCAGAAGGCCGAGTTCCACAAGTCAGATGGACTCTAATGAGCAAGGTCCCTTAGCTGTATATTTCTTCAGCTTGGCTTATTTATTGGCCTCCCTGAGAGAAAATGCTAAGAACAACTTTTCAAGCTCTGTTGTGTTTACTTCATCACTGGTTCTGGATTCCATCTCACTGTGTCCCTTGTCTTGTCCCTCGGATATGTCACTTGTTTATTTGCTGTATTTCTGGTCTCAACCTGTGCCAAGCTTTTGACTATGTTAGGTTTAAAAGGACTCTTTGCTTCTGAAGCTACTGTCTGACTTTGCATATCTCTGGACAGGGGCAGGCATCCAAGCTTGCTATCTGGTTGGCTGGAAGCCAGCAGGGTTGGGCCAGAAAAAAAATGAAGTGCTGTGCCTGGGTGCCAGAAATTGGGCTCCAGAGGTGGCTCAGGAGTTGAGCAGAAGAACTCTGACCCTAGTTGGATAACAAACAAGGCCAATCTGCCAGGCACGAGCCCTTGGTGACTGATGAAAGCAGCCAGTGGAACCAGAAGGTCCCAGCAGTAACCACAAATCCTGGACAACTTTAAAGCCATGGGCCATGATCAGGAGCCTTTGAATGGGTTATTGGGGATGTGCCAGATGAAATTGGGCAGGTGGGGATGAGAGACTACCTGAAGATAAAGGCACTCTAGAAAAAGAGACCAGAGGGTGATGGAATTGATACTGGTAACAGTTGTGGAAATGGGTAGGGTGAATTCTCCAGAAATATTTTATTAAGAAGGAAAATGGGAAAGGAGATTGAATGGTTTCTGAGGTGGTAGAGCTTGTTGCCAAATCATTAGGTTTAAGTTACGGGGGTATTCTGAATGAGGAATTGTCAAATTTAATGAGATGAAGGGAAATGAACCTGGGGATAGCTCTATAGGCAAAGGAACCAACGTACACACAATTATTGTCAAATCTTGGGGAGATATAGAAGACTGCATCAGATTGTGATGGTGACAGATAGGGGAAGATCTATTGAAAGGCACTAAGCAGGTCTTCTCAGCAGTCTGTTGCATCTTACTGCTTCCACTCCAAGGTCCAGGTTGTCAGATTAATTGGAGGTTTTGAAATTGTTACTCGTAAATGCCAGGTTCATATGTGACAAGACCTCATGAAGGTACAAATGGACCTGGAGCATGTGATGAAAACCTGGTTCTATTTTGCTGTCTCCGAGACCTGCCCAGATTATCATTGAGGACAAGAAATATAAATTGGAACAATCTAGATTTAATTTTTACCTTGGACCAGCTGTAGTGAGATTATAAAATAGAAGAAATTCCTGTCGGTCCATTGCTATAGTTAATTCACTTTCTGTTTTACCTGAAACTAAGCACTACACTGGAAAATGTGAATTATTTTGTTGTTGTTTTGGTATCTGTATCTACTCTTAGCTTTCTACCAGGATCCAGATGATGCTTAAAAAAAGAACTGCCTAGAAGGGGGGGGAATACTGTATCATGTGAATATCACCGCAACCTAAATCACCCCTCCCAATTTGGGAACATGATGTAATTGTCAACATCTTAGGGTATATTCAATTGCAATTCCCAAATGTTACAAATTCAGCAATATGGCAGTACATCTATTGTTCTACCTATCGTTTTGGAGTGTATGTGCTGCTGCTAATTTCAAAAGCTATAATAACTATCTAAAATGAATCAAGTTATCTTTCTGTGGGCAAATAATCACTCTGCACTCATCTATATGGTTAGCATTGCCAGTCATGGCTTTGACCATCAGATAAATACATAGAAAGGAAGAACAGCTTCTTTCCCTGGTTAGGAAGAATAATGGCCTATATTTTTAATGTATCTTAGGTTTCACAAAGTTGAAATATTTGTTCTTTATTTTGAAATTGTGGCTAAGTAGTCTTTCTGTAATGATAGAGGGTGGATTTTGCATATTTAGATTATTTTTTAAGAAAATTAGCCAAATAGTTTTGAAATATCCTTCTTATAAACCTCTAAGGCACATACAACATTTTTGTTAAGAGGGCAATGGTTGAATTTATAGATAGTGGTTAGTTTAATATACTTTACTTCCCTATATTATAATAACATATTGTAACAGGCTGCACAAAAATACATATTTCATCTTGGCATAATATGTAAACCAGCTCTTGAAGTTTGTTAGGCCAGAAAAAAGTAATTTACATGGTGAAACTAACTAATTTCACAAAAATAATTCAAAGATGGGACTTGGCTTAATCTTTGAAGGTTATGCTGGTTTAATGTAATAATAAAGCAATTTAACATTGGAGAAAAATATGAATGCATTAAATTGCATTGCATTAGTATAAAATTGTTATGTTTAACTATGAGTAATTGCCATGTGAATGGCATGTGTGAATACACATTTAGCAATATACAACCATCAAAACCTCTGCATACCTGGATGTTAAATATATGTATCTGTATAGTTGTTTGTAGATAAATATAAATATGTATTCTGTACAAATTGCTCTGAAATATCAGGATGAAGGAAACAATGCAACTTGTTGACTACTTAAAGTAAATTTGGTGGCATGTTTTATGGCAATCAAGTTCTTTCAGTCAGACCACCCAAACCAAAAAAGAAAGGGGGGAAAAAATCCCACATTGTTTGCAATAATCTGGAAGGAAATTTAGTATATATTCACATCCTTCTGTGTTTTTCAGCTAGATTAAGCTGTTGTCTTCACAATTGCCTCCCAGCTGCTGTGACTCGCAAAAACAACAGACCCAGCTCTGTTGTCTGCAGAAAGCCTGGATTGTTATGAGTAACTTTATTGCAGGCACATGAGTGTGTTAAGACTTTAAAATACGCTCAAATGTCATGTGCACACCCAATGACGGGGAAGAATAATTATGAAAAAACAAGAATTCTATGCCTATGAAACAGTGTCAGACAAAACGGGCCATTCATTGTATCCCTTTGGGGATACTCAAGCTCTCCAGCCAGAAAACAAAAAAGGCACTTTTTTCTGCTGTAGGCTGAATGCTTAACTTTGCCATCTTAGCCCTAAGAAAACATGCCTCCCCCCTCCCCATTTGCTAAATACTAGCTGGCTTCCACACAGTAAAATGTATTAATGCCCCCTTTTTTTCCAGCAGCCCCTCTGTGTAGGCTGGGACTGATGGAGAGTCAATGCAAAGACAAAACAGTTTGGCTAACATCCTTTTTTTTTTTTCCTCCCAAGAAGTAACAGCCCAATATTCAAGAGCAGTTTGAAAATCACTTAGAAACAGAGGTTGTATTCTAAAGCAGGTCTCCTTGTACTGCTATTAATGCTTTTAACAGGTAACAACAGCTGCCTGCCACTACACTTGAGATTCTCAAGGATGTATAAGAAGCTACTAAGAAGTAGGAATGTGTGCAGTTGTTAAAGGTCATTATCTACTTCATAGAAAAGCCCAATTCATTACTCTATCATTTTCAAATTTCAGTGCTTGTAAAGTAATCATAACATGCCTGTTTTTCATAGGCCAGAGATACTGCATAGGTTTTTCTTGCACTCAAAGTAGCATATTAACTAAATACCTATTACCCATCTCTTCTGGTCTTATTCCTCCTCTCCTTTTCTCCCACCCTATCTACTTCTTTTGAATTGGGGAATTTGCTTTCATAAATTCCAAAAACATCTTGCTTTACAGATTGATTCTGAGATAGGAGTTTCCAAAATATATCCTGTTACCATTCTTTTTCATTTTATCGAGGATTTTAGTAGCATTGTGATCATTAACGAGAGCTAGATAAGTCTGACAGTCTTGTATTGAGAACAATAACTATCTTTATTTATTTTATTTATTTTGTCAAGCGTGTATAAAATTACAGACAAAGAATAAACATGATTGTGAATATGTAAGATGTACAAGCATGGTTATGAGTACATGATATTTTATGAATACATTAGGACAGGGATGGTAGGCACGCTGTTGCACTTATGCACACATTGTTTTATATTGGTTATATATGGTTCCTTGGTTATATATTATTTTACTACATATTATATGCATTAGTGATCTGCAGAAAATATTTCCTACATCTAGAAAGAGTTTATGTTTTGCACAAATTTGCTTTTGTGTACACTTGGTTAACTTACAGAAAATTACAGTACAAAGAAACCAGATCACCAAAAGTAGCACCTTCTGTTCACTCCAATCCACCCTGTCAAAGATAAGCACACCAGTTTGAGTAGTTTCAAGTCAAGACCCTCAGAGCTTCTTCCTTCTTTGAAATCCAGAGAGAGCAATTTTTAGAGATTTACAAACATGCTCCCAATCAAGTTAAAAAATGCAGTGCTGCCTTCAGATCCAGAAAGCACTGAGACATCCTATTAGGCATGCATTTGTTTTAACAATCCAACAACATCACCATTTCTCATTCATCCACTTAGCTTAATTTTCCTACCATCGCTTTCATTGCTGAGGTTCTCTCTATTAAGTCATTTTTTGTGCATCATTAACTTTTAACTAGGCATCGATAGCTTTATTGTTTAAATTGTGTATGACTTTATTTAACGTCAGCATTTCTTCTGGCTCTTGACAAGAAGTCACATTTTATAACTAATTAAATTGATCCCAGGGAAGCAAAAGCCACTAAACAGAATTATTTGTACCCAAGTGTCAATATATTAAATCAAAGGGCTAATGAGTTGGGTCACTGCTTCTTTTATTTGAAGGCAATAGAAGAAGGGGATTCATATCATCCGCTATTTTCTGCTTTAACAATCAATTTTATCTCATCCAAAAAGGGATCCAATTAATAAATTTTAGTCTAGCGGTAAATAATATGGTTTAAGACTATTTTAGAAGTTATATAAATGCTAATGTTATATTAAGCAGAGGAGGGGGAATTCTCTATTGATGTCCAAAAGTATACATCTCTTTTTACCTTTTGACAAGATTTCTCCTGCCACAGCATAGTGATAGACAGATACGGATATACATATTGAGATAAAAGGTAAAGTTTTGTCAATAAACAGCTTTAGGATCTTTTTCAGTTTTCAACCAATTTCATTATAAAGGAAAAACATTCGCCTCTTGCAACTGACAATACTGCCTAACGAAAGTGATTAAGAAATGAGTAAATTTGCCCTGTCAGCCTTTCCTATGGTTCTTGCAGCTGCTGAGTAATATTTTGCTTTGACTATTTACATCTGGCTACTTCTTTTAAAAATCATCACCTAATAATTTAGACCACTCACAGTATTAGTCACAGCTGAGCTTCCTTTGACTAAATGTCATTACATGGCATAACAGAAAGCTTTCATTTTTAAACTTGTCTTCAGCTCATCAAATGAATTTCAAATGACCATATTCGTGTCATTTAGAAGACCACAACCCAACTTCACACTGCCTTCCTCCACAAGGAAAACCCTAGCAGAGAACATTATGTTTCAGGCAAGTGTCCACATCCTGTAATTTATTTAAGACTTCCTTCTAACATATTGATGAACAATTCTTGGACTTTTTATTTCAACCAAGATAATCCCAAAATAGTACTTCAGAAAAGTAATAGGCAAATAAACAAGGCTTGCAGTCATGCAATCCTTTGCAAAGAAGGACTAACAGTCTTCCTACTTGAGCCATATGTATAATACAGGATGTAGGATATTAGGAAAATTATTTCTTTCTTCAGTATCTGGCTTTTTCACAATCCATGACACAGCTTTATATATCCATTTGAGAATCTTTATAGTTAAGCATTCAAATGTAGGGGAACTATCCTAGGAGATAGGAAAAGACTCACAAATAATCAGTATTCTTACTATTCTTCCTGATATCAAATGCAAAGCAAGAATATCAGTGAAACAAGAATATCAGTGGAACAACTTGCCTCTATAGGCTGTAAATGCTCCAACACTGGAAGTTTGTAAGAAAATATTGGAAATAAACCATTTTTCTCAGTGGTGTAGGGTTTCCTGCCTAAGCAAGAGATTGGACTAGAAGACCTCCAAGATTCCTTCCAACTTATAATTTGTAATTCTATAATACCCAGATAATATTTGGATCTTTGAGAAGAAACTTCAAGGGATCACACTGTATGTGTATGCGCGCATACACACACACACATTAGGCAATATTGTGTTCATTAACATCTTAAAAATATATTTAACATTAATATATTTTTCTTTATTTTTAAAAGTTTATCTAAATCAGAATGTTAACAGTTTCCAGTTTTCACTGTATAAAAATCACTAATTCAATTATTATCTGGCTTCTGTAATGTATTATTCATATTTTATAATGCAATAAAATAATTAACTTGAAGAAAAGATTTCAATAAATTAACTTTTATCAAAATGCTTTATACAAAAAAATTGACTATATAAAACTTCGCTATCAAGACAAATTATAATATCAAAATTATTTTCCCCAAATGCAGCTATTTCTTCCTGTTTCCAACTTCACCTCCACACGGAAAGTACATTTAACTTGCAAGTATTAGCTAGCTTTCTCAACTGAACTGCTGATCGAAACATAAAATCATCCAAACTTTTGAGTTATATATTGAAATAAAGCTTGCTTGAAATTGGATCTTTCTGGGGTGGGGAAACATCTAAAAATGAATTACCAATCCTCATACTTAATTGAGGATTGAGGATTCCAACTAAGTGTTGGAAAGACTTGAAGTGAAAACCTTCATAAATGAGTGTCATTTATTAATTTAAAAAGTGGCATAAGACGATACCTCCTGGAGCACACCAGCATTTTGTTTTCTATACTGGACATCTAAATCCCTCTCCCATAATCAGGAGATGGAGAAGAAGAAGAAACCCCTTCTCTCCAGTTCCAATTCCAAAAATAGTCATTTTGGGAAGAGGTGGGTTCCTACCAGTTCTAACTGGTTCTTTAGAACCATTAGTAACTTGGCAATGATATCATGGAGCCCGTTCCGTTGGTGTCTCCATGCGTGCCGCCATCTTGGATTTTGCTTCTGTGCATTCACAGAAGCTGTTTTTTTATTGCTGTATTCACGCAAAGCACAACCCTGAGCGAACTGGCAGCAAAAAAATACACAACCCACCCCTGATTTTGGGAGAGGTAAGCTGCCCCCAACAAGGACATAACTTCAAGACTTGCACCAGTCTCCCACCAATTTATCTATTTCACTCACAAGAATTTATCTATTTCACTTTCCAAATGTTCCAAATGAGTTGTCACCTTAATTATCAGTTGTGTGAATGAAGTGCATTTGATAAAGTTTGACCAGTGGCTGCGATATAATATTGAATTAGCATTTGGGTGCCAAGAAACATCTAAATATCATGGAGTAAAGTGCAACTTAGACTGGATCTTGGGGATGGAAAAATAATAAGTGAGCCATTAAAGGGGAAGAAATGAACAAGCTATTAAAGGGGACTGGCAGGAAAAATTACCTAGTCCTGAGAAAGAATATTGTGTGAGAAAAAAATTCAAAGTAATCCTGCCTTGATCTTGCTTAATATAAGCTAGGACAGGTAGAAATTTGGGCAGGGTTTCAAAATTCTATTATTTTGCCTTAATACAGCAAAAACCATTCCCTGAACTTGGGCCTGCCTATCCCGGAAGACTGATCCACGGTGAGCTGGGTATCCATTCCCTACCAAAAACAAGACATTCAAATTGGTATGGTATGTATAATGTTGATAAATTATGATATCCAGATTTAGTTAGGGATTTAGCTCCAGTAGTACAGTAGTAATTGGGATATAACTATGTAACCAAAGGTGAAAATAATAAACAACTGTTTTAAAGTTTGAAACAAGCAAGGCAGCTATGTGGATTTTAAATGGTCTACAAAGCCTTGCACGACTTGAGTTTTTTTTAAATTTTTTTTGCTTTTTGTGTTAAAGTAAATTCAAAAATTGAAAACGAATCTTTAATAGCCACAATCTTTAATTGTGCCTATTATTTCCTTTTATTTTAAATGTGTGAGCCTCCAGTAAACTAAAAACTGAAAGATCATTTCGCTCTTGTGAATTCATTTTATCACATAACAAACAGAATGGAGAATTTTTTTCAGTCCATTTGTGTTAATAGGAAAAACAATATTATTTTATGCTTAGCTTGTTTTGTAAAAACATGAAAAGGGAGAGTTTTCAAGATATTTTCCTTTGCAAAATCTCGTTTACTCACACACATCTGCAATGTTGTAAATGTAATTAAATCTTGTCTATCGTGTTATACCTCTCATTTTAAATTACAGTCAGACTTTGCATTCAATTTGCTTAATGCTTTGATATCTCTGCATTAAATTACATATATCTTAGCCAAATTATAACCATTCTTATATCTTTGCCAATATTTTACTGTTCTGTATGAAATTTTCCAAGCTCGGTTTCCATGTCATGCTTTTTTTTTAATGCAAAGATTGTTTTAAAGAAAAAAAAAGTTTAATGAAAAATAATATGCTTGCAGAGACTTTTCTTTTTTAGAAGTTTAGCATTTTGAGGGTTTGGGCTAAGAAGAACCTGAAAGGAAAGGGGGAAAAATTGGCAAGGAAATAAATTTATGAAAGAGAGAATAGCCTTTTTTTATCCCTATGGATAGTCAAGACAATTTTGTTAAAAGGCTGCCAGTTCCACAATAGTCTTTATTTCTAAAGGGTTTATATTTAATGACTATAAAATATATTAAAGATACATGTATTTAAACATGTATGCCATACCATCCAATTAAAACATGATTCATATATCAGGTTACATAGGTATTATGATACATGGACATTTAAAGGCCATATATACACTGTACAATGTACCACACCTTTACATAGAAAAGGAATTATAATCCATCTGTACATTCCACCACTTCCCATATTTCAGTTTCAAAGTTACACCAGAAAGGTGAGAAGACACAAAATTTAAAATATCACACTAACCTAAAAGGAAACAATCTATGTTATGCGTAAAATACGTGGGTGAATCAAGCTACACATTTACATTAATGCATAGAGGCTCTACTGCTTGCCAAAACTGGGCCTAATCCTTTTCAGCTTTGACCAGGTTGTATTTCCAAAACAAAATGTGTATCACAAAGCTGTACCTTATAGTAATCCATTGACTTAATTTTGGTCATGCCTTATAGCTTGTGGGCTTATAGCTACTAGGAAATTGACCTTATTTCTTTGAGCTGCTTCTTCCTTGGTCTAGATATCTTTGATGTTTAGCCACTGCTTCTTATTTGCAAAACAAAAAAATTGTCCAAGACAAAAATGGCAGACAAAGTTTCTGCAAATGAAAATATGTGTGTAGATCTGATAGGAAAAAATGGGTGGTTAATGGGTGGTTAAACTTTGAAGACATACCCTAAATGTGCTCCTTTTGTTTCCACTGTGAAATTGAAAAATATATATTTGCCATGGAGCCCACAAAGTTACCCTTAAGAAAATCAGATTTCCCAACCTGGTTTGGATGACTAAAATTAGCTCCATCAGCTTTTTCCATCTGCCCAGTTGAGGGAGGGAGGGAAAGAGGAAAGATATCCAGTTTTCTTACTGTTTCAATATCTGTGCTATAATGATCAAATAAGCCAAAATTGCATGTACTTTAGACAAACTATAACAGTATCTGTACTTCATAAGAAAAGTACCGCTAGAAAAGTATAGGAAATGGAATACTACAAAGTTTGGACCTCAATAACATTGTATAAGAAAAGCAAGATAATTAATTGTATGACAAAAATCTTAAGTGGTTTAAGTTTAGGAAGTTTAATTTTTGAACTTAAAGAATAATAATTTAAATACTGTATAACGTACATGATTTACAGAAACAGCAAAAAAAGAAATTATTTGCAAAAATGCAGATATCACAGGACAGATTATTTTAAAATGAAAATTGATGGATACAAAAAAATAGGACAAAATGAGTTTATGTGGTATTAGAGAAAACAAATTGTCATAATCTCCTTTGCTAAATTAAAAGTCTTTGGTTTTAATTGATGGTTTACTGTAGATATATATTTTTATGACTGTAACCCACCCAGGGTTACCTTATGGTAAGATGGAGGGTGGGTAGGTAGGTAGGTAGGTAGGTAGGTAGAGAGAGAGAGAGAGAAGCTATAGCCAATATTTTTAGGATATACTGTAGGGTGGAGATTGGTTTGTGTTGGGATGATGTGATTTTCAGCCAGCCATTCTCTATCTGCCCAATGTATCCAGTATGGTTTTTCCATAACATGAATGAAGTTTTGGAGGAAAGAGGGGATATATATTTAACAATTAAACTAATATATTTAGAAGACTGTCATCCAAGACGTGGTTGGTGTTACAGCAAATAGATGGGCAGGGCTTGAATAAAGTTAAATTTGATTGAATTAATACCTTTATTGTGATAATTCCTACCTATTTGACAACTCTTTCCTTCTGTAACACAAAAAAATTAAAATTCAACATACTGTCGCTTTGTATCCCACAGTCCCCTTGCTTCCATTTTTACTCCTGATTTCAGGATAGAAAGTCTTTTTAAATGATGTGATCAAAAATAGCAATGTTGCTACTACATTTTAGTGATGTAAACCTGGGTTGCTAGAATCCCCAGGCAACACATGGATGTGGTTTTTCATCCTGTGATGGACCATCACCTACAGTCTATTAACTAAGAAGTGGAACTGGGTCCATATGCAAGCTGCTCCCCAAATGATCTTTTCCCTAAGTTTATTTATTTTTAGTTGTTTATTGAATTTATTTACTGCCCATCTTCTAGTAAACAACTCTGGGTGGCTTGCAGCATACTAAAACATTAAAAAACCTAACAAATAAATATCTTTAAAGGAATAAAAATAGAAATCCCAATCAAGATACAGTTAAAAGATAAGGAGGGAGGATACAGGATGTAAGGGGGTGGGGAGGGAGGTGGAATTGCCCTTAAGTTGCAGATCTTCCTACACTTAAGAGATGGGGGCACTTAATAGGACTTTGATTTACTGAAATGCAAATACAAATCTCTGGGTACATTGATAAAACTTGTACTTGTACTTATACTAAGCCAGACAATGAGCAGATGGGAGAAGTATATTGGCTTTTGTGTGTGCCGTATCTCCCACCCACCCCCTTTTTTTTTGCAACTGTGCTGTACCAAAGGGCATATGATATAGGATTAACTTTTATCCTCTGGTGTTTTTAGGAAAAGCTCCTTCCAATGTGTTTTCTTCCCTATTTAAAAAAGTAGCATTTAGACTATACTGACTGAATAAATATAGCTTTATATCTAATAAATATAGATTCATATTTATTTGGAAGAAGTCTCTTAAAGACTGAAAAATGGCCATGCCTGTTACTTACAACTGGAAGGAAATGCATGTGCAGAATTCCTAAAATGCTGATTTTGAAGTAAAACAGTGGTCTCCCCATCATCACTGCTACAAATACTCCACATTGTCCTTCTCTTCCCACCCTCCAGCTTTCTCATTTAAACCATAGTCTTCTGAACTTAAAGTGGCAACTGCATATTAATTAACCTCTATAGGGTCCGGGAGAGAAAGAGAGGAGAAGGAAAATAAATTTAGCTCTTTGGAATCTCCCTTATTTTAAGGAGGATTCCTCCGGGCTTATAAGGAGCTTTCCCTTTAACCGTCTTTGTTGGGCTTGGAAAAAGTGCACATATGAGAGAAATTAAGCTCTCATTTTAACAGAGACATGTGCCTGTCAAGACGTAACTAATAAAGTCCCTCAAGGCTACTCAGCTCCTGGAGGCTGCCACTCATTCCGTTAGCAATGCTTACCCTTTGCAGAGTAAGAAACCTAATACAGTAAATCATTTCATCTGCTGATTAATATACACCCAAAGCCTTTCCTTGAAGTATTTCTTCTGTTCCCTACAACTGATGCTGTCAGTTTTCTAAGTGTCCAAAGGAATAATTTTGTACTTGTTTAATTCATCTAGAAAAATATTACTTTATGCAGTATGTGGAAATCACCAGATTGTTGTTGTTATTGTTAGCTCCATCATTAGCTGATTTGTAATTAAAATATGAAAATAGTAACAATAGTATCTGGAGGTTTGATTTTGTTTTCTTTGTTGTTATTGAAGAGAAAGAAGATTGTTGGGGATTTATTTAAATTATCAGGACTATTATCGGATTGCAAATTCCAAAACTTGTGATTTACTATTGAGTTCATAATTGTTTCTATTGCACAATAAAATAATTAAATTAAATTAAGTAAATTACTAACATTTAATTAACTTCCTTGAAGTAGAACAAATATGGCATTTAGAAAAGTAAGTCCTGTGTTACTAATCAACTCTTTTTGGAAAATAACTTTGTTGGAATATCTCAAAGACATGCACACTTTTGAATTATCCAGATTAGACAATTAGAACATCCGACACCATTGTAGTCCTGAGCTCTCCCATTTGATTGCAGACTTCATTAATTAATCCTTGTTAGGATTTGCACATCTCCTTAGTCATGGGGTAAATTCTCTTATGGCGGGGGTGAGCAACCTGTGGATGCATGCAACTTTTTGGACCTCTGAAATCCCCTCTGACCATAATTGCTGAATACCAGAGGGGTGGTTTTTCATAATTTTTGATGTAAGAAGCAGATGAAATCTATAGAATGCATCCTAAAATAAAACATAACTAT
>JANHFT010002629.1:325851-336384 GCA_032467955.1 Pseudoxenodon macrops | reverse complement strand
GGGGACCTTGGAGGTCTTCTAGTCCAACCCCCTGCTCAGGCAGAAAACCCTAAACCATTTCAACCAAATGGTTGTTCAATCTCTTTTTAAAAAACCTCCAGTATTGGAGCACCCACAATTTCTGGAAGCAAGTTGTTCCACTGATTAATTGTTCTGTTACGACATTTATATTTAATTCTAGGTTGGTTCTCTCCTTGATTAGTTTCTATCCATTGCTTATAAAAATGAATTTGAGAATATCACTGCTCTTACCACTGATTGAAAATATAAGGTAAGGATTTTTTATTTATTTATGACTATAATATCATACTGATATCTTAATTTTTTTTAATGAAAACTTCTCAAATATTTTCCACATAATCATAGTTATAACGGCTACAGTAGTAATGACATGGAGTTAAAAATTAATGCAATTAATATAATGAGGGACCCAGAGGTGGGTTGTGAATATTTTTGCTGCCGGTTTGTTCATGGTCGCTCTGCGTGTGCACGCGTGAAGTGTGCCCACGCGTGCATGTGCAACAATAAAAAACTAAAATCCAAGCTGGCAGAGCCCACATAGACACCAATTGAACTGGTTCCGTGACATCAACATGGAGTTACTACCAGTTCTATAGATTGAGTTGCCTAACTAATTCCAACTTCATCTCCTGCAGATATTGTCCCATATCTCTTAGCACATTAAATTGGCTTGCTCCTGCTGAGCATCTCATGCTTGTCCCTGCAGATCTTCACGGGACTCCTCTATCACTAGAACCTTACCTCACAGGGCCCTCCCAAAATAAAAACTTCCTTGATCAAATTCAAATTCCTCAAATGTGTCTTCAATTGGGTTCAGAATTAGAGAGACAAAAGGGAGGTAGCAAAAACCACAAATACACCACAAGTGATTGACTCCCCCCTCTCTCATCCCTCACATCAGTGGTGGGATTCAGCCAGTTCGCACCACTTCAGGAGAACCGGTTGTTAACTTTCTGAACAGTTTGATGAACTGGTTGTTGAAAGAAATCATTAGGGCAAAGAACCGGTTGTTAAATTATTTGAATCGCACCACTGCCTCACATCCATGTCACAACAAGGTCCAAACCATTAATAAACAATTGCCTTGAGTAGGACAGGCTCTAGCTACAGATCTTCTCAAAAAAATATGAACCACAGGGCAGAAATCCAGAATTAACATTTGAAAAAGGCTAGTGTCTTTCTTTGCCAGCACCAACATTCATCAGGCAGATTTTAATTCAGAAAGTAATTTGCAAATGTTTGGTCCGCATGCAGAGCCAGAAACATTTTTGATAGTGCCGTATTGTGTTGAAATTTGAATCTTCCTTTATAATTTTCAATAAATATTTATATTATCATCATTAATTATAGTCTAAATCCCAAGAAAGGAATCTGTTATGAAATTATATTAATTTCAGGGTGGCTTCAGTATGTGTGACTTTCTTTAGCTTGTTACCTATTGAATAAAAATGTACATGGAACACATGTATTATTGTCTTCCATTTTCATTCTGGTTGATTCTTAAATTATGTCTAAAACTTTTGAAGGCTTTTGAAGAAAAACCAGTAACAGCTTCTTACATTTGCTTTAATTATTTTTTTAATGACCTACATATTTTGCCAGTTGACAAACTTTTGGCAGCAGTTATTTACTTATGCAAATACTCTAAAATAGGTGCACTTTTAAATCCAGGAGTACTGAAATACAAGTAGTCACATGCTCCAGGCATCCAAACAACTGCATGACTAGCTTCAGATGCAGATAGGAAATTTAAATGTGCTTTTTCAAGAGCATTTTGACAAGACAGAGTGGTAGGATCAGTGATTTTCTTTCTATTTAAACTGCATTATGACTTTACAATAATTTTGCTACTTATTTAAGCAATAAGTATAAACACTATCTTTTGAAGAATGTTTATCTCTTTGTAAAGTATATTCCTAAAATGTATCCATTGAAAAGTACAGTCCTCAAATATATGACGTACTCAAGCATTATGACTTAAGCACTGGGGACAATGATTCTTTGCTGGGTAGAGCTTCTATTTTTAAAGTTATTTCAATTTTCCTTATTCGGTTTAAGAAAACAGTTTTTTAAAAAGACAAAAGTCCCATATATGTCGATTGTAATGAGCTGCTTAAACATCATCTACCTAACGTCTTTTGCGAATCACAAACAATACATTAAATAATATAAGTCTCATATTACAACTCTAACCACACAAAAGTATGGCAGCCACTCTTTTAAACTTGTTTGCATGCCTGATATGGCACTGACCCAGAAGCTTTGATAGCAGCTAAAGCAATTCCTTGCAAGATGCTCCAGGAGAAGATGAAACAACCACCAGAATCCTGGCAAACATAACATGGAGGAGAAATGCTTAACCTGCTTGAAATCCCTTTAATGAGTTTTCCCAATGCACACAAGAAAGAGAGGCAATCCACAGAAGCTTCTTATTCTAAACAGGCCCTCAACAACTGAATTGGCAGAAAGTGACAATATGTTTGGCAGTGGCTAAACTCTGTAACTTAGTGGGGAAAAACAAGGATAGAAGAAGATAGAGTGGAGGCAATTCAGTTGTTTTTAGGAAGAGGAATTGCCACTTGGTCCTAGTAACATATCTGTTGCCCTTTGCAAATACAGACTACAAGGCAATAAACAGGGAATCAACTACAGTTGACTTACAACTATTCACTTAATGACTGTTCAAAATTACAATGGCACTGAGGAAAGTAACTTATGGCCACTTTTCATACCTACAACCACTGCCGTATCCCCCATGGCCATGTGATCAAAATTTGGATGCTTGGCGACTGACATATTTATGATGGTTGAGGTGTCCCAGAGTCATGTGATCACCTTTTGCAACCTTCTGACAAACAAGGTCAATAGAGAAGACCAATTCATTTAACAGCCGTGTTACTAAGCAACTGCAATGATTTATTTAACAACTGTGCCAAGGAAGGTTGTAAAATGAGGCAAAACTCACTTGACAACCATCTTGCTTAGCTATTTTGGGCTCCACTGTGGTCATAGGTCGAGGACTACCTGTAATATTATGAAGTAACAGTGCAGAAAAGGCAAAAAGAAGACAAAATTATCTGTTTATAACTTTCGGTAACATAGTCAGTGGTGGGCTGATGCCAGTTCGGACTGGTTCGAGTAAACCGGTAGTTCTGACGATCAGCTACCCTGTCCTATATTTCTTTCGTTCTGGCTCAGCTGATTAGTGTGGCACAGCTGATTTCCGCGCATCCGCTGTTCTACTTACCGGGGCTGCCTTAGAAGGTAAGCAGCTGAGCTTCAAATTGCTGTATTTGGAATGCTATGCAAAAGGGCGTTAGGCATGCACATGCTCACAGAACTGGTTGTTAAACCGGTTGCAGCCCACCACTGAATATAGTGTCCATTGGAAGTAAATTGTTCTTTGACTTAGAATGACTACCAGAAGGCATATCTTGATGCCAGCAATAGTATCCAACTAACTATGCAAATTGTAGACAGATTTTTTACTCTCAGTTCAGCAATTTCTTGGATTACAAAAAAATCCGTCTGAACAAGAAGAATCCATTCATCCTCCCATAATAAAGCAGGTGTTAGAACTGAACAAGGTATTCAAAAACTGCACAAGAAACCATCTTTCCAGGATTGTACCATTTTAGAGTAGAGTAGCGATTCTCAGACATGAAAGCAAATACAAAATTTAGACTGCAACGTTTTACAAAAAAACATTAAAAAAATTCTGTGGAATCAGGCCAAAGAGCTCCTCAATCCAACATCTTCACTCACAGTGCATAATCATATGCAATAGGAAGTTTTTTGTCGTTATGATTATTATTTTCATTTTTTTTAAAGGTTTGTTAGTAGTGGTAACTTTCAATAGCCATGATGTGACACGTTTATAAAAGAAAAAGAAATAACCACAACAGTTATTCACTAAAATAACATTACCTTTTATATCATTTATCTTTGGATACATTCAAGAAGGGATTATAATGAATGTTATTTCTTCCTCCATACAAAATTAAAACTGGAATTGGTGCTCGTGGCACATATACAATAACATCTGCCACTCTATAAAATGCTGCTGCCCTCAACACTTACTTTATATCTACCCAGCAAGAGCAATGAATGATTTCTGTAAAAACTCTTATCAATGGAAAGCTGTTAAGTCTTCATTTTAATAAAGTGATCCATAAACAACAACTAAATCACTATTTTTCCTCTGGAGCACATGCTAAACTATCTGTTTACCTTAGCATTAAATGGTCAAATTTAAAACAAATGGATATCCTTCAAACAAAAGTTGTTTATTAGGAAATATAGCTTCCACCGAAATATTTTTCACCTTTAAAAAAAATAGCAGACCTTTGGAAGCTTTGCTAGGTTAGTAGAGTAGAAGCAATTTTGTTTTAAAGCTTCCTCTCCCTCTAAATAGAATTTAAGAATAATCAGCAGAGAGCAATAAAACATACTGACCTGGATTTGCTGCTGCAGGAGATTGATTTTGTGTTGCTGTTGCAGAAGTTGCTGCTGTTGTCTTGCAATCTATTGGAAATAAAATTTCCATTAAATTAAAATAGAGAGATTGAAATTCAATATTATTCAGAGAGAACTAAGTCCTCTTGATAAATTCTAAAATGTGCAGGCTTTGCCTACACCTAATCTTACTCTTCCATGAGTTAACTACAACACCACAAGAAGGTTTCAGAGATATTATTCATTAACCCAATCTTTAAAACATAGTCAGGAATACCTGGTTAAGTCATGATGCATTTTATTGATTAATTTACATTTTTAAACTGCCCATCAGGTAATGGCCACTTTAATTAGGAGCAGATTAGACAAAGGGCCTTCTCTTTCAGGTTGGCAGGGGCAGCCCCATTTTAATTCATCTCATTCTTTGTCAGCCTTCCAAGGTATACCAGATAGGAAACACAACCAGAGGAACTAATTTTACTTTAATGTAAGGCTACATTAACAGAATCTTGCAAATCTGAAAGTACAAATCTCCCTCCATCTCGTTTACATTCTGAGAACTTTGACACAAGGAGTTTCTTCTGAACCTCTTTCTCTACCCATTATGCAGCTGCGGGCTGTGCCATCTCTTATCTGACTGTTTCCTAGGCAGCATCTATTCCCCCCATCTCCCAAGGCCCTTCCCACAAGCTATTAAATTCTTGGAAATGAGTTTGTGAAGTCATTACAACTCATGGTGAACTCTTCGGAACTCTCTATCCAAAGCAGGTTTTTGAAGTGTATACATCATTTAATTACAACTTCACTGTTGGAAAAAGCTTCTCATGGGACTGGAAACTATATATGTATTTATTACCTCGGCAAAGTTATATTTCTCTTTCAGCTTTATTTTTAGCATTACTTTCACTTCATATTGTTATCCTATGCTTGGTGTATTTTGAATAGAAAAGCGTATTGCCTCTATAATACAAACACAATAACCGTAATTATGATTGCTGTTTGACTTCATTGTATTATCACTGTTGTCCTAAAAGATTAATGTTTTATTATATTATGTTGCTATTTACTCTCAGCTACTGTATTTGTTTTGAATTATATGTTTGGCATTGTATCATGGTTTCTCACAGAGTTTTAGATATGTGATTATATCTGTTGGTTGTTCAGAGGTATAAACATTGAAATAAAGAAACAATTTTAAAGCTATGTTACTATGTTTTAGTTGCACTACTATTTAAGAGAATCAAGTTATTGAATTTAAATTACTTTCAGGTTGGGGACAGCACGAAAACCTAATGTCACAAAGGGAAAAAATCAGCAAATCGAAGAGTTTATTTTTAAAATGCAATGTACCCTCGTCTACTTTATTTTATTTATTAGTAGATTTATTTTAATCCTGTTTTTCCTTCAGAACCTCAAGATGGCAGACAAAGCATCACTTCAAGTTTTTCCCCATAACAACACATGTGAGATAAGTCATTTTAAGATACGGGATGTATAATGGGCAAGTATAATGCCGAATACATTTTATCTGATGTCCTTTTCCAGTATATATTTCTGGGCTTCTACCAAAGTGCAAAAACACAACACAGGAAACTGAGAAAGAAGGACATTAAATAAAATTAATATATTTAGATCACATGGAATTCTGTAGCCTTTGTAGATCAAAAGAGAATTGCCTTTTTGTCCTTAAGGCTGATTAAAAAGAACTTTCCACATATGGAAGAAAGGGCTAATCTACTATTTTTGTCTCTTTTCTAGAGGTGGAGAGAAGAAGGGAGAGAGGGAAGTAGAGTGGAGTGGAGTGGGGTGGAGGGGAGGAGAAAGGTTGGGGCAATAGGAGAAGGAAGGAGACAGAAGAAGAGGGAAGGAGAGAGGGGAAAGGAGAGAGGGAAGTTGATGGGAGAAGAGAAGTAGGAGAAAGGGAAAGAGAAGAAAGTGGAGAAGAAGAGACAGGAGAAGATAGAGGAGGAGAGAAAAAGGGAGGAGAGGGAAGGGAAGCAGAGAAGAGAGAGGATGTGAGAGGGAAGGAGAGGGAAGTGGAGGGGATGAGAGAAGGAAAAAGGGAAGGAGAGAGAAGTGGAGGGGAGAAGGGAAGAGAGGGAAGGAGAAGGGAAGAGACAGAAAGAAATGGACGGTCGTTGTAAAATTGGGTAGAATATAGTGTATAGGAGAAAGAAAAACAGACGGGTAATATTTTTTCCCTTACTTGATGGTTATATAATTGATATTACAATGGAAGATAATATATGTTATAATATGATAGATGTTACTATATATTTGTTTATATTTTACTGCATATTTGTTTATATACATATGATTATAATGACGATGATGATTATGTTTATTTGTATGTTAAAACCCTGGGCACCTAGAGAGCACACTCAAGATATAAAAGAAATGTATGATATAAAATAAAAAATAAAACAATAAAAAATAAAAACAAAACAATAAAATATTACAACATGATGTCTCTTTTTTATAGGGCTTTATTAGATATTGGTAAAATACACAGAAATGAAATTACCCTCCTGAATCTGAAGCTATAAGAATTATTTTTCCAAACTTTTAAAATAAGTTCAAAGTTTCTACAATTGCCTTGTTTCTTATAAGATTCCCTCTTCCAGGCCTGTACATCATCAGGTTCTTTGGTAATTTTAGGAAGAATTACTTTCAGGGTTCAATGCCATATTTTAGCATATTGCCTTTTATCATATGTTCAATATTTTAAGATATTTATTCTCATTGTGGCATATTGTTATTACAAGCCATCTTTAAGGGCTGGAATGGGACAGGCCTAAATGAAAAATATTATATAAATTCAGTAGAGGGAGTAAATCCATACCTAAGACGCAAC
The DNA here is from genome assembly GCA_032467955.1 of Pseudoxenodon macrops. NCBI lineage: Eukaryota > Metazoa > Chordata > Lepidosauria > Squamata > Pseudoxenodontidae > Pseudoxenodon > Pseudoxenodon macrops. Next base: position 329,054 of record JANHFT010002629.1, on the reverse strand, counting down.
GATGCAGAGATAGGCATCATATTAAAAGTTTGTATCCAGGCTATGACCAAAACTTTGTAACTCTTGGGAGCTGATTTTATTAGAGTTTAAATGCCCGTACACCATTCACAGCAGTTATCAGGACAATATATGAGCAAATGAATATTCATATCCTTGCGGAAGCCGGTGAAGTAGTCACACAGCATCTAATATTGATGGTGTTTGTGATTAAGGAGAAAGAGAGAAATGAAGAAATCCACCCCGCTACACAGCAATTACCACAGTGCAATCTCAATGTACAGGGCTTGACACCACCAAAGATGGCAGAGGAGCACCATGTGGCTCAACTCCTGAATTTTATTTGCGAATTGGTTGAGCTACATGCTCGCTTCATTGAGCATGACAACCTAGTTTTAAGTGTCATTTAATTTTCATTTTGAAATATAATTACAAAGTGTTCACTGTAAGATATCACTCGTCTGCAAATGTGTCAAGATTAATTTGTGCTAGCTTATTCACAAGTGTCAATAGTTAATTACTGTGTCATCTCTGGATGGCTAAATGACATTCTAACTTCTGATTTTTTACAGTATTCCTTTATGTTATTTTCCATTAGGGACGAGTCCGTATTCCTCACATGTGGGCAAATATTCAAGCACATAAAATACCAGACGTCACAACTCATTAAAATCAACAGAGCATACTTTGTGGTATATACTCTATAAAACATATTTAACTGAAACGATAATTCTGGTTTAAAGTCAGGTTCCTAAAAAGTGCACATTAATTTAAAATGAATGCCCAAGGAACTCATGGTGTCTCTTGTTCTTAATTTTTTTTACACAAAATTTCTAATGGTTATATAGATGCCTCTTGTATGTTTCAATTCTCTTTGAACTTCAAATGATCAAATAATTTACCAATTATTTTACTAATTATTTAATATAATTGTCAAATAGAATTAAATTATTCAATAATTATCTTATGAACTAGTAGGAAACACAGTCTTATAGCATGGTAACCATTTTTAAAAGAAATATTGGAATCTACACGAGTAATCTACTTCTATCAGACACAAATTAATGAAAGTCTGTGGGACCATTTACTCAACTCTTAGGAAAGGGAAAAATATAATTCTAAATAAACTATTATCCATCATTCCTATTAGGTTCAACAAGACATTCTTTCATGGCTGATTATAATTTGTATTTTGAAACTTGTGTTTGCGTGCGTGTGCATGTGTGTGTTAAAGCAGCATAATCCAAATTAATAACACATCATTGACATCTGTGGGAGTGTCTGGTAAATTTCTAAGATTTGTAATGGGGTGGCTAACAAGAATCTAAATAGTAACAGTACAAAACCTGTATGGAGTTGGTTAAGATCAGGAGTGTTCAGAAGAAAAAAACCTGAAGGTTCCATTTTAGCAGCTCATGAACACACTTTGCCAACTAATTGCATGAAGGCAATAGTTCAACATGCAACAAGCAACCCCAAATGTTGCCTTTGTAGTGAAAAGGATGAAACAATTGACCGTTTGATCAATGACTGCAGCAAAATTTCACAAATGGGCTACAAGCTGCATCATGACTGATTAGCCAGAATTATTCTTTGGAAACTGCCAGAGGTTTAGATCTGAATCAGAGGTAGTTCCTATCAGTTCGGACCGGTTCTACTGGTTCTAGTAGGCCGCTGGTGATGTCACGGAGCCGGTTTTGGTTCATGAGCACCGCCATCTTTTGGAGGGGGATTTTGTTTTTAAATTTTTCGGGGGGGGGTTCGTCTGCACATGCGCAGAAGCCGAGTTTCCGGCACTGCATATGCGTCGCCATCTTGTTTTTGGCCTTAAAAAAAATCTACTGCGCATGTGCGCGCCCACAAGGCGCGTGTGTGCCCACAAGGCACACCCATGCAGCACAGGAGGCAGAGAACCGGCAGCAAGGTAAGTTAGAACCCACCCCTGATCTGAATGTAGTAAAAAACACTGGAACCATCAAGTTGAGAAAGTTTGGGAAATGAGTCGGTTAAGAATTTTATTTTATTTTATTTATCTTATTTCATTAGATAGCAGATATAAGTATAAACATGATTATGACTACACGCAAAGATACAAATAAAAGGGAATATTAAGACAGGGATGGTAGGTACTCTGGTGCGCTTATGCACGCCCCTTAAAGACCTCTTAGGAATGGGGTGAGGTCGACAGTAGACAGTCTAAGGTTAAGGTTTTGGGGGTTTAGGGAAGAAACCACAGTGTCTGGTAGTGTATTCCAGGCATTGACAATTCTGTTACTGAAGTCGTATTTTCTGTAATCCGGTTTGGAGAGGTTTACCATAAGTTTATATCTATTATGTGCTCATGAATTGTTGTGGTTGAAGCTGAAGTATTCATTGAATGGTAGGACATTTTAGCAGATAATTTTATGTACTACGCTTAGGTTGGATTGAAGATGGCGAAGTTCTAAGTTGTCTAAGCCCAAGATCTTATGGGACTTTAAGATCCAAACAAACAGGCACCTTTTGTTAATAACTTGAAGAAGAAAGTCTGCAGGATCCAATCTGGGTTGGTCACCAGGACCAGGAGTTTAGTCTTCCAAGGTTTTGGACTCCTGTTGGAGGCCTTCCTCAGTGAACGTCTCTCTACGGATACATTCTGGTAGTTCCCTGAGGATAGGCTTCTGCACAAGTCCAAAAGTTCAGAAAACGAAATCTCTGATCCTGGTGACTGACCCATATTACATCCTGCAACATTATCCTGAGACATATATTTTCCTTCATTTGTGAGTTTGCTATTCCAAGTGATCCCAGGACTGAGGAAAAATAACTGGGGGGAAATTATTGGTATTTGCAGATCAAACTTGAACATTTATGGAAAAAGAATCCCATGATTATAACAATCATGATTTGAACCCTGAAACAATATTGTAAAGGACTTCCTTGACATCTGATAATATTGAATTTATTGAACTTGGATACCCTAATTTTACAAAATGAATATTGAATTTATTGAACCTGAATTCCCTAATTTTACAACAACAAAAAACCCATTCTGCTTCAAACTACCTATATCCTTAGATGCTACTTTAATAATTCTTAGGTCTGTGAATAGGACTTGAATGATTAAGTTTCCACCAGTCTTAGACTGTGGATCTAACTATAGATTACAAAAATATTTAATACACTAACATATACACAAGGCCCATATCTCTCTCTCTCCCTCCCTC
>JANHFT010002629.1:297842-309971 GCA_032467955.1 Pseudoxenodon macrops | reverse complement strand
GTGTGTCCAATCACACTTGGCCAATAAAGAATTCTATTCTATTCTATTCTATTCTATTCTATTCTATTCTATTCTTGATATCAAATTGATATCCCATCGGTTTTTGTTATTCATAAATCAAAAGAATGTGGTCTTAATTAACCTAAATCAATGCGCTTTAAGATCCTGAATTCTGTTTAGAAATGGAACATATGAGGTATACGGCTGTACCTTCTTGAGACATACAGTAGCAAACTGGAACTTTTACTCTGTGCGGCTAGCTGGATTAGACTGAATTATCATTTTCTACCTGCGCTGTGCCCATTGCATTGGCTTCCAGGCAATTTTGAAACATAATTCAAAGTGCTGCCTTTGATCTTCAAAGCTTTTCAGAGCTAAAGGCTAACATAGTTGAAAGATCACTTGGTTCCATAGTGTCTTACCAAACATTAAGATCTTAAACGGAAAAAGGATCTGTTTCAGATGTTCTGACTATCTGAGAGGAGGTGACTGACTACAGAAGATAGATATTTTTGGAAATGACACCCCAGTTGCAGGAATGCTCTTCACAGAGAGATTTCTCTGACACTCCTTTATTGTGTTTGCAATTGCAAGGTTCCTTAAAATCAACTACTAGCTTCACAAACAACATGTTTTACCATTCAATTCATTTCCAGTTCATAGAGCAAAAAGACAGGATCCAAGAATGAATTTGCTATACCTGAAAATTACACAAACGTCTTGTATATTCACACTTTCTTTACTCTTGACCCCCTCATGAATACCGACCACAGGGCAAATATATCCCAGAAGTTCCACAGGAGAGGTCCAGGACATAAACCAAGATGGAAAATGGCAAGACTGTTTATTCCACTGGCAGAAATTGTTAAATAAGCAAGACAACACTTTTGAATCTGATGTAACATCACCTCTAATATTAAGAGAGCTTGTTTTAGCTTGTTATAGGAAGCCAGAATTTTCCAGCTTAACTAGAATAAAAATAGATAATAACAACCCAAAAGAGAGAGCACTCGCATTACCATTTCTGTAACAAATCTCTGTGAGTTTTATATTCAGCCAAGACAGGCAAAGCAAAATAAAAAGTCGCACGTGAACCATCTCTAACCGCAATCCTCATGTTACATAGTCAAATGCTCTTTAACTGCTGTCTGCCTTCTCCAAAGTTGAATTCTATAAGAACATGAAGTGGTTCTAGCTGCCTGAAAAAATGCACCCCCCAACTAACCACAAACTCTTTGTACTTTGAAGGTCATGTTGCAAGAGAAGAGACCAAGCTTCTCAACCATGTACTGAAGATTCCAACATCACGATAAGCTGGCACATAAAAGAATTGGCCTACATTTTCCAAACCATAGTTCCACCCATGTTCTTACAAGGTTCTTGTCTAATTATATCTTCAACCACAGGCATAAATATACTTAACCAGATGTTTCTAAGCAGCTGCTAAGCAGCAATGTTTCAAATTTGTTTTGTTTTTTTGTTAATGCCTTTCTTTCCCTAACTGAACAAAATCCAAGCCATTTATGTGATGTCACAATGAAACAGATCTTGGTTTCCAACCACAATATCTCAGCACAGTGCCTTACTGTTTATTTGGTTAGTTACAAATATAACCAGCAACTCAACAGTAACCCCCAACACCACAATATGAGCAGGGGAAAGACTAGAGATAATTTATAATTTGGCAAGACCTGAATTACACACCTTGAGATCTTCTTGCCTTTCTATCAAAAGCAAATTTAAGAATATGTACAGGACCACCCAGAAAATTTGGAGATAAGACAGAGGTTCTGCATCTTTTACTGAAACCACAGAATTTATGACCATGGATTTGCACATACCACATTTAAGAAGGAGCTTTAGCTCCATTATGGAGTATGCAGAAAATCCCAGACTTACACATCAATATCTCTACTTCAAAAGATCACAGATAAAATGTACAATTATGATTTGTACCAGTGTTGCATGTACATATCATATTATATTTGCATATATCGTATGCACTTTGATGGGACGACAGATTTTGGGAATTCTTTTTTTCATTTAAGAGGTGAATTGCAAAATAATTCAGAAACTGTGCTTGCAAAGTTACGTTCAGATAGTCCATGACTTAAAAGCACAATTAAGCCCAAAATTTCTGTTGCTAAGCAAGACAGTTGTTAAGTGAGTTTTGCCCCATTTTATGACCTTTCTTGCCACAGTTAAGTGAATCACTTCAGTTAAGTTAGTAACACAGTTCTTAAGTGATTCTGGCTTCCCCATTGACTTTGCTTGTCACGAAAGGAGATCACTAAAGGTGATGACTTTGGGTTGTTGCAACCTTTGTAAATAAATGCCAGTTGCCAAGTGCCCAATTTTTGATCACATGACCATGGGGATGCTGCAATAGTCACAACTGTGAAAAATGGCCATAAGTTCCTTTTTTCAGTGCCATTGTAATTTTGAATGGTCCCTCTAGAATGGTTATAAGTCAAGGACTACCTATAGTATCAATCATGTTGTATCAGTATTAATGTTATCCACCCGGTATGATTTTTATACAATTTTTCTTCACAAAGAAACAATGTAATAAGTGTTGCAAATCTGAATTTATTTTAAAATGTTCCTTTCTAGTTTTTGAAATTGATGATGAATTCAAAGCTATATCCTTAATTTTCCAATGTACACTTAAACCAAACTAAGGGGTTATCTTTGTTCAAGATGTAACTTTAGTCACACTGCCGTTTTCAGTTGTCTGTTGATATCTAAATTCAGTTATAAAGTACTAAGAGATTGATCTAAGTACCCCTTCTGACATTCTAAAATCTGAGTAAAATTTGTTTTTCCTCCCCAGATGTTTCTGTAATTTTATTGCATCTATTCAAAAATGCACTATTACTGTCCAGAGAAAAGCAGTTTTCTCGTACATATTAAAATAAATTCTACAATCATTAGCTGAATCACCCAATGAAACCTGAGTATTAATTTGTATGCCATAGGATTAGAGTTGTGTGTCTTTTATTGTAGTACAGAACACTCTAGGGGTACATGTCAATCTACAGCTTTTTAAAGTCACATTAGAGTTGCATCTTCAGATACTGTGGCATGCTTTCAAAATAATAGAAATGTCAACCACTCACATAATGTTCATATTATCCTTAATTAATATAAATTGCATCTAATTTCATCTCTACTTAAATATATTGCTGCCCAAAATAAGGACCCTAATTTTTATGAGTAATTACTATTACTGATGCATCAACACAATTATTTAAATTCAACATATGCAGAGGCAGAAAGCAGCATTTACATTTTTTGTTGCCTCCTTGCTCCATTCTTAATTTTTGTGGTTTGGAATTCTTCCAGATTCTTTCTTCAACTCTGAAGAGAGAGAAAAAAAATGTGTTTGTTGGATGTGTATGTGTGTATGAATGTGCATATTTGTGTGTAAATATACACCAGTACTCAATCCATTAAGATAATTTGATTGGTTATAATTTAATTATTTTATCAATATATTTTACAGTTATCAATATTGGGGATGAAACTGTAGATTTAAGATTGAGCAAAAGCTTGGCATTTAGAAAATCATAGGTAAGATAGTATATCTTAGTATATATGAGATATTGGCAGGATCTATTAATCTAGAAGGTAAATAGATAAACAATTGATGACTTCTCTGTTAAGACTTTGGAAACCTAATGCCAATCAATAAGATAAGATTGGGCAAGAATGGGCCAGTTTGATTTGATGTAAAGCAACTTTCTAAGCTGCTATGTATGAGGTCCAAGCCAGAACAATATATATTGTCTTTTCAACATAGTAGAATGGATGTAAGACAGCCTTTGTAATTGGTGCCACACTTTCTCTGATATTCTGAGTTTACTCAGTTTGTAAGAACATCCGTAGTAGTAACTATCACGTGACAATTCAAAATCATAGAATGCTCAGTACTTGTAAATATGTACCATATGAATTGATCACTTTGCAAATGTCACATCTACAATTTAGTTCAAATGATTTTGCCTATATTTTCTTACCTCAATGTAAAAACCTATCCAAACATTATAATGAGCTGTATAAAATATGGATGTTGCCTAAAATGGTTAGACATACATGAGTTTAAGATTTATTGATTTATTTATTATTACACCCTACTGTGAGAAGACCTAACTAGACAATGCTGTAGTAATAAGAATTAGCATTGTATTAATAAATTGGAGAGTTACATTTCTAGATTACATCTACTTTATCTTTGGAAAACATTAAATGGCAACAAAGAAATAAGTTTTTTCCCCCTATCTCCTCTTTGCTGCTAGACGGATTTTAGCAGCCCCGTTGTAGTAGCCTTATTCTAAATAAGTGGGTACTATCAAACCATTATGCATGACATTTCCCTATTTTTAATATCTAATACACTCAGAAAATCTTATTACTATATTAACTCCAATTTAGCGATTTTCCCTCTCCGTGCTATATAAAGCAAATTATGTAAAATGCAACTATAAGCATTTACTTACTTACTCCAATTTCTATAGAGTAGAAGAAAACCTTCAAATGGATTGAAACTTTGAATCTTAAAATTCCTGTAGAAATCAGGTGCATTTTAAGCATCCAGGTTTGATTATTTAATCAAGCAACTTGCATTTTGCCCTGGCTAATTTAGAAAGCTTATAATATTTTACTCATAAAATAATTGTGCACCTGTTGTGATGGAAACCTATTTAAACAAATCTTAATAGGCATTACAATTTGTTCTAAACATAAGCAAGCAAAGTGATCAGTCTATAAAGCAACTTTATAAATGCCAGGATTATTTTCCTTCAAAGCTTTCAAAGATATATTTAATATTAAGGAGGCCAAATAAATATGATTAATGCCCCAATAATAAATCAAATGAGAAACTTATTCATATTGCATTTCAAAACAATTACTTTATATGAGTGAATCCACATAACACACAAAACATAATATAGTTGTGTAGACTAGTTTTAGCATATCAAGTGAACTCAGACAATTGTGATTTATTAAATAAACTATGGCTAAGCAAATAATGACTTAGCATAGTATAACCCCCATGTATATATCAGAGTGATTATTCTATAGCATTTGTTTTTCATAATTCAAATACAAACATGTCAAATTAGATTTAAAGAGACAAGGGGTAAAACTACAATTTGCTGGCAGCCAATTCCACAAGATGTATTCAGAGGGCAGTCTATAATCTATTGCACACATAATAACATGATACTTCCATTTCATCTTGCACACTGTAAAAATTCTCACCACCAGAACTATGTAATTAGCCATGGTACATATCACAAACAAACATGACCATGTATAGCTTCCTTCAAGTAATAAATATAATTCATAGATCTGAAGTAATGGAATAGTATTAAGTTCTGGATTATCAACACTGGATTTAGCCCCATTCTATTATAACAAATGGGCAACCTGGTCATGCCAACATAGTGCTGAGAGAGAATTACAAACATTTGTCAGGTTCTAACAAACAAAAAAATACATTTTCATCCAATATATCTATTTAGCAGTTGTATGTACTTGCTTGTTTTACAGGTTTATACAGCTGTTCAACTCACATTATATTATTAATTAGAACTTTTTTTATAAAAGTAAGGAGAATTTCACTTGTACAATAGAGGTAGTTTTCAATTTACAACAATTCATTTAATGACCATTCAAATTTACAACAGTACTGAAAAAAGTGACTTATGAGCATTTTTCACACTTATCCCCGTGGTCACGTGATCAAAATTCGTATGCTTGGCAAATGGTTCACACTTATGAAGGTTGCAGTGTCCTGGGTCATGTGTTCCCCTTTTGTGACCTTCTGGTCAACAAAGTTAATAGGGAAACCAGATTCACTTAACAACTACACTACTAACTTAACAACTGCAGTGATTCACTTAACAACTGTGGCGAGAAAGGTTGTAAAATGGGGCAAAATTCACTTAACAAATATTTCACTTGGCAACAGAAATGTTGGTGTCAGGGTTCCAAGTAATATCCCAATGAAAGAGGACTCTGAGGCTTGAAGTTCTTCAAAGTTCCATTTTATTAGAGATGTCATATTGACACATTTGGGAAAACTCGAATCTGAATGCTTCCAGGTTTTCCCCACCAAAAAGAAAGTTCAAGTTCCTATCCAGCACACACATGTCCATCACATGGGCCAATCAAAGCACCCTCCTAACTGAGGATGCCTCCCAATCACATCCCTTCAGGTGCAGGGCAATATGTTCTTGACTCTCTGAGAAAGGAATGTTGTTATGACTATATATCACCCCTGCTCCATACAATCCCCCCTCCCAGTTTCCCACAGGAGGAAATGTGACAGGCCTGAAGGCCAGAGGTGGGTTCCTAATGGTTCAGTCCTGTTCTACCGAACTGTTAGTAACTTGGTGGCCCGGTTCATTAGAACCGTTAGCGACCTGGGCCTGCCACGCCCCGGAGCTTTTTTTTCTGTGGTGCCGCAGGCGTCACCATCTTGGTTTTTGGTTCTGCACATGCGTAGCAGCTTTCTTTAAGCACTGTGCATGCATGCACATGCAAAGCATGCGTGCGGCTGCAGTGCACCCCTGAGCAAACCGGCAGTAAGAAGATTCAGAACCTACTTCTGCTGAAAGCCCAATGCAAAAGATGGCTTCCAGGCCTGATATTTGGGTTCAATTGTGCAGGTTCAGCACTACCTGTACAAGTTCAAACGATATTACATCTTCCTGGGAAGGTGGGAAACCGTTAGTTACTGAACAGCTAATTCATGCTGCTAATTTTTTTCTGACTAATTGAAATATTTTTTTAAAGTATTACCTATACTATAAATCAGCCAGCTTATGAATACAGAGGACGAAAATACGAGGAAAACCATGAACAGAGTTGAATTTCTTTATCAACAGTAAGGACAGACAAAAATACAAAAGCCTTGCTTGCTACTGCATTGGAAATGACGAGTATAATTTTCAATGATATACATGTATATAAAACACATTAAAAATAAATAAAGCCAACCTTGGAAGGCACATCCTTCCTTGTCAGCTATGTGATGCCCTGCCCAGATCATCTGAATACAAAAAAGATCATTGATCAAAATCCATTCCCATTTTGAAAATTTTTCACACCTTTGATATTTTCAAATGTATAGTTCGAAACACTGACTCCATACTGTCTTCAGCAGTGCTTAGTTGTGAAGTTTAAGGTACAGTTCTCTGACTTTATCAACTCTCATTTTAATATGCATATTGGAAAAAGTTAAACCAAAGTTAAGCGATGTTACTTAAATATATGTTTTAGCTTATAATGAAGGACTATTTCCCCCAACTCTTTCTATTTAGAAAAGAGTACATTTACAAACTTTTCCATAGATATTAATACGACATGAATATATTTAATTTTGGATGGCTGTAGTTTTGAAAGACTTTATTTTTTCCCCCATCAATTTTTATGAAATAGTAACCCTAAAACACATGCACATACTGACCATCTGATCACTTTAACAAATCCATTACTAAAAATAAAGTTATGCCCTGTAGTCTATTACTAATTAGGACCTGGTATTAATTTTAAGGGGTTTCCCCTGGCCCCTTGTATTCAATATTTACATTGATTTCTCTAATTGGAACCAACTGATCTTTTTCCTGTATATTTATTTTCTAAAGCCTAGCAGTTAACAATGACTCTAATACAAGTGAGGGTTTTTTTTTTGCTTGTAGCTTTTGTTTGAGGTTTAATTAAGAAGACCCAGTGTCTCCAAGCCTGAGCTGTGTTTTTAATTGCTCATATGTATATCATGTAGACTTCAAAAGAAGTAAAAGACATTTATAACACAGAGCACAAAGGAGAGCTTTGAAATGTCTACAACCATACAAAGTGGCATAATTAAAAACCTATGGCTGCTTCTGTGATATATATACAAGATATATATTTATAAAGTAAGCTATTGAATACACTCATGACATGCCAAAAATGGTTTTGCTCTGTTAAAGAAATAATCTCAACACATCTCATCTAAACTGCAAAGCAAACTAGCATGGTACCTTTTGATTCAGGTTGATCTCGTGTATTCTGTTATCATAGATTTCAAACTTCTGACAGCTTACCCATATTTTCCACTTTTGAATTCTTAATTCAAGAGTAATTATTCCTCCTCTTAAAACAAGAGGTAGCACTTGTAACCACAACATAGCACAACAACTTTCCCAGGGTGGTCCCAACATGATTCCAGAAAAGCATCACAATTAAAATATGCATGCCGTTATACTTCATGGCTGTCTTTCTCCTAGCTCCTAAAATGAGAAAGTGCTATTTCTATCAGCATGAAATTCAATATGGATTGTGGAATATTTTTTTGCTTGCATTGTAGATGGAACCTCTTACAGAGTTGAAGTTCTTTGCCAAGCTTTTAAAGTCTGGAAACCTGCATGAACCTTCCTGTTTGTTAACTATTATTATTATACCACTGAAATTACAAATAATCCACATAACGACACCACACACAGGTTTGATTTGAAAATATCTCCTTATGTGAAGTCATTTAAAACCCAGGGAGAAATGTAAAAAGAGTCTGCAAGTCATCTGCGTAGTCAGAGCACTTCACAATGCAAATGCCTTTCTTCAGTGGGCAAAGCTATTCACATCAGTCAATGTCTATCCCAAAATAGAACCTGCTATACAAAGACCGCATGTGACATTTAAGCCACAATGCCTATAAATACAGTTTATGTTTCAGTAGTATGTTCCTCAGAAATGGACCCTAGAACCCGTGGCTCAGAGATAGTATTCACTATTCACCCTTTTGTTAGACTTCTGGAACAATCATAACTTCTTTATATGATCTTAAAAAGAGCTTATATGCCAATTGAAATAAACATGTGACAGGATACGTCAGTGGAATAATTATGATGATTCAGGCTTTATATTATATATATATTAACTTTATGTTTTAAGTCTAATGTAAGGTGTTACAAAACAAACAATTAATTGGAATAAATGACCATATTCTTTTTATTAACTAATAGAAAATGAAATTTTCAATAGTGTGAAATGGAGGGGGGGAAATAAGAGGTTCCAACAGAGAAGAATATAGGGAGGGAATTGAAAGAGAAATAAGAAAAAATAAAGGAGAAGCAAGAGGTACCTAAAGGGTAAAAAAACCCAGCTCAATTGGACAGTGTAGTATGCTTAGTTCTTCAGAAGGATGTCAGAGAAAGATTGAAAATCCTTTTCCAATCTTCCAGTCAAAATTCTGGGATACAGAGTAGTTTTGAGAACAAATCCAATAAGCATTCTAATAAAAGACTGGGACTACAGCAATGCATGTTTCCTGTAAGAAGCAACAGGCACACCAATACTAGCCACTGGCACACACGCCCCAAATTCTGCATTCTCTAACCAGATAGCCAAGCCTTCTTAATAGTCAGAAGAATCCACTGTCCTCTGAAATATCCCTATTAGACCAGTAGTAGCTGCTCTTTAGAAAAGTGTAGATGTCCATCATTAATCATGGTATAATGGGAAGGATCCCCTTCATCACAACTACTATTTATCTTGAATCATTTTTCCCCTCAAGAATCTTACTAGGATTTAGCTGTTTAGAGCTATAATACTTTTGAGAATGTCTCCTACCTAAAAGATGCATGCAAACAAAAGAAATCAGTAAGATAGAAAAGAGTTTTTATTCATTTTTAATTTATTAATTCATTTTTAATTTATTTAATTAATTTACATCACATTTATCTGGCTGCCCATCTCACATTAAGTGGGCAACATACAATACAACCTACATTTAGAACATTCCACAAAACACAAAAGTGATACATGTGAGCAAATCAAAACTATGAGAGGGAAGATATTCAATATAATTCAGTCTTTACATTGGGACACATACAGGAGAATTATCTGGTGAAATTCTAGAATCAGCTTGGAAAGTTTTAAAAGGACATTAATTTATGAAAAATAAGGATGTCAATGGCTATCATAGGCTATTATAATGGCTACATATTGCGTCCAGCACTGAGATATTATTTGCACAGGAACATGAAGGAATGTTTTTGCACTTACACATTGATTTTGGGCTTCCCACAGGCATTTAGCTGCCAACGGTGGGAACAAAACCTAGGGCTAGAATAAGTCTTTGGCTTGATCCAGAATTGGTCTTCTTATAAAATATTGGAGACTAATTGAAGAGGGGAAATTATTTTTAAAGTCTCATCTACAAAGAAAAATACTCACATATTATAAAATTTAATGCTAAAACCATGTCTATTTTGCAACGTATACCATTTATTCTATATGTTGTACTGTCCCAACATGTGTGAAACTGGCAGAAAAGAATCCCTTGGTTGTTTTTTTTTAATCCCAGTAGCCTTTCCCCATAACTCAAATATCTTAAAACAGAAATGTATTAAAAGAATATTATGAGCTTCATTTATCCTCCAAAACAACTTCTACCTTCTAAAGTAAAGCAAAGAATTGGGGAATTAAAATAAAGAATTCGCCAGTAGCAATCAGTGCAAAGAGCAGTTCTTCCTCAGAAGACCACACCTTTGTTTCTTTTATTTGGGATTCTTTTCTCTAATCATTTCACTTCGTTTTTAAAATACTTGCTAAACAATGTATGCTACAACGATTCATAATTCCAAGAGGAAAGAAATGGCTATACAACAGAAATACCAAACCAAAACCCCAAATGTTTGTTCTCAATCAAAAATGCGACAGGTTTTTTCATAACCACCCATGACTGCATCATCTAAGGGAATTTCAGTCTAAGAATATATTGTGGCAGTGAGTTCCCAAGATCCTGCTTAATAAGAAGCAACTGTTTTGTGATAAATGGACCAAGCAGACATCAGAATCAATCTCATCCCACAGAGTTCATCAGCATTGAGACAAGGCTAAATATAAAATAAAATCCATGTGAACATAAAACCAAACATTCAAGAGGAGCCTCTAACAATTTGCTTTAACTCACATATAAGGATGGATTAGCATTCCTGGGGATTTATCATCCATCAATCCTTTTTAGAGGACTACTTCTCTAGATCAAGACATTACATCCACATTAGAGTTTACCTTTTATTTCTCCAAGGAGTTCACTTGTGTTTAATCTCTCCATTTTCTCCTTCCAGTCTTTAGAAAGTAGTTTTTCCATGCAAGATGAATCTATAAAGAAAGGTGAAAGTATTAGCAAAAGTTCATATGAGCAGCCTTTTCCAGAAAATGTGGCTTCAAGGAAATGCCATGCCTCCTGCATTATGATAGTAGCATCCTATTAACTGCTGATATACTTGAAGACAGTCAATGAATAAAAATATATTCAGCTTTCTAAATAAAGAATCATGCCAGAGCTATATTGTCCTAACCTTGCAGAGGGATTTACAGGAGAAGCATCCAAATTCTCAGGAGCACTCAAGTTAGATAGGGAGAGTTTTAAATTCCTCCACCACCCCATGGTAGTGGTGGAGGAAATGATGACACTAGAAAGAAAACTGCCTGTGCTATATATATTATATATGGTTTATATGTATATTATGGAAAGATTGTACAATCAATTTATTCATTATATTTGTACACTGGCTTTGGTATAAATCAAAGTAGTTTACATTGTTACTTCTTCTTCCTATTTTATCCAACAACCACACGTGTGTTAAAAACTGGCCTGAAGAAAGTGATTGGTGAGCTTCTGTGGCTGAAGGTAAACTTGATCTCCCTTTTTCTAATCCAGCATTTTCATTTCTACAGCACTCTAGCTTTCATAAAGTTGTTTCTGCTGGAATTCAAACCAACATATCACAAGGCAAAAAATTAACTATTATGCAGTAAAAACAAAGCAAAGGTATTTATAGAGGATGTGTGCATGTTGGAAGGGAAGACAAACTAGATATTTTCTTTCCAGCTGCAAATCAGACTAAAATTAACTTTACTGTCTGCTGGAACAGTGGTTTAAACCAATCTTACTCAGTAAAGGGGGACAGGCTAAAACATATGAAGAACAGTTGCAGGAACTTGGCATGTCTAGTTTAATGAAAAGAAGGGCTAGGGGAGATATGGTAGCAGTGTTCCAATATCTCAGGGGCTGCCACAAAGAAGAGGGAGTCGAGCTATTCTCCAAAGCACCTGAGGGCAGGACAAGAA
>JANHFT010002629.1:263355-276768 GCA_032467955.1 Pseudoxenodon macrops | reverse complement strand
GCGGCTTACTACCTACTCTATAGAACCAGTCCGAACCGGTAGGAACCCACATCTGTTGTCCACCCCAAGAATAAAATACCAGACACAAACTGAACAACATGGTACATGCAGTACAATGCAGTGAGCCATGTGCAGATCTGTACATCGGGGAAACAAAACAACCACTTCATAAATGCATGGCACAATATAGGAGAACAAACCCATCAGGACTAGATTCAGCAGCCATCTGCATTTAAAAGACAGAGGCCACTCTTTTGAAGACAACAAAGTCCACATTTTGGGCACAGTCCTTTCAACAGTTCCAAGAAGGCTCCATACCCATTTGCACTACTCAGGTGACCTTGACGACACAGATAAACCTCCAGGTGGCCTGTGACTAGCAATGACTCAGTAAAAACGAGCAGCTGTCTGCAAGGAGTATAAATCCTTCCATTCCCCACCACCCAGTCAGAGCTGAAGAAGCTTTTTGGATGAGATGTGAAATGTCTTCAAAGAAAAACCAATTATAGTTTTTTTTTTAAAAATCATTTAATATCAAGATCCTCCCAACATTACAGGATCGCTTTCTCCTAGCGTTCTTAGTTTTCTCATTTCCTCAATTAAGTCTTACTTGTTAGTTATTCTGAAACCAAGGGAAGATAACCTTCTTTCCTTCTAGCATTCCTTGGAGAAAATGTTTTTGACAAGGCAGATAAGGGACTTATAGAAGGAATATGTTTAGCAGAATCTGTATCCAAACCTATGTAACCTGACTCTCCTTTCCCTCTAGAAAAACCCATTCCCACAAAAACTTCTCCTAAGATCACAGGTGTCTGCCAATTGACATAGGTCATGACCTGTTCCATGGGTGAAAGGACTCCTCCTCCCAAGTGTTCAGTTGCTTGTCTCCTTCCCTTTCATACTTTTATGCCACAGCCGCGTATTCTGGTCCTTCAGCTTAAATTGGCAGGAAAATGAGCTTCTGTCATTCTCATTATGAAGTCATTTCTTTGACTTCATCCCACACTTATCTGCTAATATATATATTTTTCAATGTTGACCAATGTATTATATATTTTAATTGTGTTCTCGGAAAATAGTGTTTGTCTCTTAACTTGTTTTATGGAACAGATGTAATATCAGTTCCATGAATCATTGTACCTTGAAAGAAATGCAAGCATTTATCAGATTAGGTTCCCTGCAGGTTTGTTATCACAAAATATAAGAGGAAAAAATGAAATCACATTCTATTTGTTGTGCCAGTAATACAAACATTCTTGCGGCTGTAGTAAAATAATAGGATCAACAAAATGAAAAATACTGAGTCTCCTATATTCCACGTATGTCGACCCCCCCAAATAAGTAAATTACATTAAATACACTGTATCAGGGGATAGATCAGATCAGGAAATAATGGGTTCTACAATATTTGTTTTTGATAATCCCTTAAATTAATCTCTACTAATTTACAAATCTACATGCTGTTCACAAGTATTAGTATCAGGCAACACTTTAGAACAAACGTTGACAGCTTTTCTATGTTTAAGAGATGAATATTAATGGGAATGACATTTGAAAGTTGATAAGAAAATGAGGGCTTATACATAGAGTATTTTGCTGTTAAAAATAGTATCATTTGTTGCAAGTTTAAACTTAATATAACCACGCTGTTCATATTTAGCAATGCACTGTGCTGGGAGTTCCTTAAAACAGAACTACAGAAGTTGTGGCTAGTTCACACGGCTACTCCCGTCTTTTTTTAAAGTAGGGTGGTAAACACCAAGGCCACCTAATGTACTTAATGTCAATATATTGTACTAAACTGACTGCACTAATTATCTCAATAAAATATAATTGTATATAGTTCTGCACATACTTAATATGTTTGGAAAAGATCGGTCTTTTTAAAAATTTCTCCTCCATTTTAAATTTTAATCAGATTTAGGACTTCTATGTTTGAAATCTCAAGGTTTGGTTTTTTTTCCTTCCTCTTTCCCCCAATGTCTTCTATGTTGATCAAATATATAGATTTTTAATAGTTCAGACATTTGTTGAGAACGTGTATGAGGCAGGGTACATTCAAGCTCTCGTTAAAAATAAGGCCAGTAGCATATTTTTGAATCATATTTGGGAGGTACAGCTCTTCTGAAATTTTCTTTTCTTACAAACATTTTGCTACTACTGAAACATCATTTGAATTTTTATATAGCATAATTCTACTCATCTAAATTGAATGGTTGAAAATTTCCAGCTCTTGCTTTAATGCCAAATCCATTTCTTTACTTGATTGAATATATTACTTTGAAGATATAAAGAAGTGAGGAAGTATTGCTCAAGGCACAAAGGTCTTAAGATTAGGGTATTTTGGCTCTGCTTGCGTAATAAGGCTAGATAGTGTTCGACTCGAGTGTGAAGAAAGAAATGACAGTCTGAGGTTCTTTTCTCTATTTCTATGCCTAGTTATCATGTAGTCTTCCACACGAGTGCTAGGCTCACATATGTAAATGAAAGCTTTCTGCTGAGCAAGACTTTTTCTGTAGCTCTTGTCTGCCTGAAAACAGGATTAGGTACTTTGAATAGGCAGAAAGAACATTGTGAAAGTTCTTTGAAGTATGAATTATAGTTCAGTTTTCTTAATTATAATGTTGCCATTTCTTAAAAGGAAAACATAATAAGAATTCTTTTCTTAAGCACTGAAGGATGAGATACTTACAAATACTGTATACATACAGTATGTTGCCGTTTGCAAATCATGTTGTCGAAAAGCTTCTTTGAGATTAAAATTTAAATTACAGATTAGATTCTTTTGCATTGCAATTCCTTTCCTAGGGCAATGATTGGTCTTAGTAGAGAGCAGAACTGCAGCCCTACTGGTAAGTGATGAGTTACCTGCAGTATTTCATGCTTCAAGATGAGCCTTTGTAAGTGAAGCTGAAATTAAACTGATTGTATTTGTGAACTGAAAACCAGAGTTTTCAGAATATGTGACTGATGCAGAGCTTTTTAATAACAAAGTAAAGCATTTTAATAGATTGTAGTACCTTTTAACTTTGTAGCTACCTAAAGGAGATGAGCTTTTACCAAAGGGATTTTTGAGGATGGGGTTAGGTGGACTTTTGAACTGGGAGAGAAGGTGGCTTTATATTTGCAGAATAAAGACAGTCATTGTTTAAAGGGAACAGATCGTATGCAAGAGGGAAGTTCTTCTGCTTCAGGGGTGAAATTCGACCACCTCAGCCCAGCTCAGGAGAGGTGATAGGAACAATTTGAATCAGATCACAGAGCCAGTAAAAATCGCCCCTGGCTGGCCCTGCCCATGCCCGCCCGGTCGCTGCTCACGTCTTCTGGCTGACTTGACCGTAAATCTGACTGAATCTAACTTCAATGCACAGATGGGTAGAAACGGATAATAGGACTGCAAGGGGGGCAAAGAAGTGACGTTGGCTTGACCACGCCCACCCACCCAGTCACATAACCACCAAGCCACGCCCACAGAGCCGGTAGGGGGGGAAATTGAATTTTACTCCTGTTCTGCTTCCATTATAGGTGAGAAGTACAACGATAAGCACCTCCTATACGTTTTTAATCTATTTTTCTCAACTTTGTGAACTTTAAAGATGTGTAGATTCCCAGAATTCCTCCAGTCAGCGCACTTTAAAGTTCACAAGGTTAAAAACAACTGTTAGATCTTGTAGGCACTCAGTATCACTGTCTGTACATATTTATCTTATCTTCCCTATCCTGTTTATTTTCCAATCCTGATCTTGTTTTTTTCTTATGTCTCTTTCCTTCCTTTCTCAGTGTATCCATCCTTGGTCACATTTGTCCCACAAGAATGCCTATTCAAAATGTAATAGACATAAAGAGATACAATGAGTTTAGGACCTGTTTATAGATGCTAAACTTTTTTCCATTGAAAAAAATGAATAAATACCAACAAACATCTAACTGGTTTTTGTTTTATCCTTTTTCAATCCCAAAGATGGTTATCAATACTACTAGAAATGGTTTGAAACAACAAAGTAAAACTATAAATTAATTAAGCAACTGAGGATCTATTAGGGAACCAACTTAACTGGCTAATGGAAATTAGCCTTACTAATAAACAAAAAATGAAGAATTTTCATCATAATTAAAATTGAACATAGCAGAGTAGTCTTTGTCAGCCTGCATACTTACCTTGTTCATATTCCTTGCTTTTGGAGAAGGGAAGGGGAGCTTAATTCATTTGTTGCAAACAAATTTGCCAGAGGATTGCATAACCCAATAACAGAGGTATATATGATGCCCTGCCATGGAACACTCTGACCCTGAAATAGATTATTCTGCTTTTGGTTGTTGCAAATATTTTGCAAGTGGTCCATCTTTGAAGTGGGTTGGCTCTTGTCTTCTGAGCATTGTCAGAATGGCATATTTCAGGATTTAACCATTTCTGGGAAACTCAGTGACCTGTTCTGTGATTGGAACTCTCTGTTCCAAAGGTTGAAGGTTCTGTGACACAGCGTACTGCATCTCTTTGTGTAGTAGTAACATCCAGCCTCGAAGTAAGCAGCCACTCTTCTGCTTTGTACTGATCTAGAAACTTCCCTTTAAGCAAGACTATTGGAAGCTTTTTACTGGTAGACTATTATTATTATTATTATTATTATTATTTCTTTTATTCATTGAACATGAAACTCAGTCAACTGAACAATCACAAATACATTTATTTGTTTGTTTGTTTGTTTGTTTAATTAATTAATTAAACATGAAACCCAGTCAACTGAACATTCAAAAATGTTCAAAAATTATTATTATTATTATTTTGTCTTGCTTGATAGGATGGGAAATCATTCCAGGAAATGTACAGAGGTGTTATCTATTTAACTAGTTGTGGTTGTTACTATTTTGCTTCATACTCAAGGATGCAAAAAGATGAAATAGAGAGTACTACAAAATACGTAATACTCATTTTTAGAATAGAATAAAATAGAATAGAATAGAATTCTTCATTGGCCAAGTGTGGTTGGACACACAAGGAATTTGTCTTGATGCATATGCTCAGTGTACGTAAAAGAAAAGATACATTCGTTGAGAATCATAAAGTACAATACTTAATAATAGTCATAGGGTACAAATAAGCAATCAAATCATATTAGGAAACAATATAAATCATGAGGATACAAGTTACAGTCATCCAGTCATAAGTGGGAGTAAGAGAAAAAACTTTGGATATTGCAACAAGGGCTCCTACTACTATTAGTACAACCATTGATTTCTTCCTTAGCAATCGCTCAAGTTCATTTTGCAGATCACGGTATTTCATTACTATTTTCTAGTTGTTTGTCTTCAATTTGTCCATCATATGATATTGCAATATCAATGAACCAGACTTTTTTTCCCAACAATAGTTATTCCATGTGTATTGTGGGCCAGATGTCTGTCTGTTTGGATTCAAAAATCCCACAGGATCTTGACATGTTTATTTTTAACAACTTTGTCAAATTGGTGTTCTCAGTAATTTTTACTGCATTCAAATCCAAACTTCTGGCAAAGCTTCCAATGTATGATTTTGGCAACCTGATCGTGATGTTATAGATAATCAGTTTGTCAGATTTTGCTGCAGCCACTGATAAGGTGATCCACTGATAGAATAAAATGTAAGAGAGGCATAGTGACCTTCAGGTAGTCCTCAACTTATGACCACAATTGAGCCCAAAATTTGACCAAAATCAATTGGCACGAGAATGCTGCAATGGTCCTAAGTATGAAAAATTGTCACTTTTTTCAGTGCTGTTTGAACAGTTACTAAATGAATTCTTGTAAATTGAGGGTTATCTATATTGTCAATTACATTTAGCTGTATTAACTTTTTTCTTATTATTTTTATTTATTTATTATTATTATTTCTTTGTCATCTCTTAATTTTTTATTTCCTTTCTGCATCTTGCAGAACATTGATTATCCCTAAAGGGAACAGTGTACTGCCTACATATAGGCACTGTAAATATACTTTATAGTGTATTGTAAAGTACATTTGAACTTTACAAATGTTTAGTTTTGTAAAGGAGAATAAGCTTCTTAGAACTTTTTTCATTTTTAAAACTGAATGGTTTTTAAATAGTGAATACTAATAGACTTATTTTGAGGTTAAAGAGTCAAAAATGTGTCCTTCATATCAAGTTCTCAAAAACTGACTTAAAAGAAATCTGAGAACATTTCAAACAGGTCCATTATGAAAATGAAAGATTAGTTGGGGAGAGGAAGGCTGAAATATTTCACTATTTTTGTAAAACAAAAAGATGTACACAGTGATGGCAAACCTTTTAGGCATTGAGTTCCCAAACTGCAAAATGCATGTCCAACTGAAAGGTGCACATGCATGCGATGCGTGCATGTGCGAACATGCACATGGACAGCAGACACTCGCAGACCAGCTGGCTGGCGGGAGGTGGGGCATGCCAACACCAGCAGCGTGGCAAGAGGTAAGTTCTTTTTCTTTTGTGAGTTTCTGTTTTGTCGTTTGCAGGGAAACAGAAGCTCATGAAAGAAATGACACGGAGATCTGACCTGGGGCAACATGTGCCAGCAGAGAGGGCAATGCGTGCCACCTCTGGCACATGTGCCATAGGTTCACCATCACTGGTCTACCAGGAAAATATTTTCATTGGTTGTGACTGTGGATACAAATGATCATTTATCATTTATCATTTTTATATACATTTTATATACATTTTTCAAGGCAAATCCATTGGATTTATTACCAGAACCGTCTGCAGGACTAAAAATGATTTTAAAATGCTGATACTCTTATGAGATCCTGCACTGGTCCATGACCATAATAGTCCCTCCCTATCCCTGGTCTCTCCCTATCTCCGGTAAAATTTCTTGCACAGGATTTCAAATAAGAACATAGAAACTACCAAGCTCTCATGAAATTTTGGCCTATTTACATTTTTTTTTAAAAGTGGTTTTCAATACCTCTCTTTCATAGATTATAAAAGTACAGCTTATGTCATTCATGACAGTCTGTACATAATAGCAAGATAGAAAAATGTAAGATACTTCTTGTTAGTATCCAGATGACTTCCAGAAAACACTAGTATGCTAATACTAGTATGCTAAAATAGCCTTCATAGAGCTTCAGAGCCTACATAAAGTTGGCAATAGTACTACACTGATTGACAAGCCAAACCTATTACCATCAGCCAAAATATCCTGGGTTTTTCAGTGTTTGCCTGCCAAAATAGAAATTATCAAACACCTAACAGACAATGATACATCACTTGGTAGCCTTTATTCAACCTGATTGTCACAATGGTTTCAGCAGACCTGATTCAAGAACAGCATCTTATAAAATAACACCAAAGGCAAGAGCCAGTATAGTAGGTAAATGTTATAAAATAGATTCTTTAATTCACAATGGAGTAAATAAAACTGAGTGGAACAAATTAAAGAGCAGTAAAAGTGATAACTACAGGTTTGGTTATGTCAGGATTTTTTTTTTTAAATCAAAAGGGCTGTGATAATTGTCATAACAAATAATTTAGAAAATATTTTCAATAACATGATTCTGAGCAGTGGCATTAAGTAAAGCCATATAATGGCTTCTTTGATTTAGATTTAGGAAACCCAATAATGATGGTTTTGTGAACCATGGTTTATGGCTGAGCATTATTTAAAAATTATTTATTTTATCAAATCTGTAAAGTCATCCAACTCAATCAATTCTGGATGATTTGCATTAAAACCAGCCAATACAAAACTCTGATGAAAAGACTAGATAATAATGACAGAAACCCAAAATAAAAAAGCCTGATAATAAAAATATATTTACCAAAAATTCATTGCAGGATTTATTGGAAAAAGCTAGGTCTTTAAAACTCACTTAAAGGATAGAGCAATGTGACATTCTGGAAGGATCCATCCCAGTGGGCATGTACCATGACAAAAAAGATAAATTATATTAATTTGATGAATGAAATCCAATAAATAATTGTGTGTCTGTTCTGTTATAAAACAAAGGGGTTACACTGACTCCTATAATTGGACTATAATATTAATTCCATTGTAGCCTGATACATATACAAGATACCTGGGATTAGGTTTTACAAATAAGATAGATTTATTAAAATTTAGAATATATTAGAGTATGCTGTCTAAATGCCATTGTGGTAGGAGGCTGTGGAAATCACCTTAGTCTTCAATGGGGGGCGGGAACCCTGTATTAACAGTTTATAATATAAAAACTGGACATAAAATGGGGAACAACTAAGGTGAATTTGTTAACCCTAACCTTTTACTTATAGAATAACTTGGATAGGCAAGTTATTCTATACTGAAATTATTCTACTTCTAATAAATTTTATTGAAGGAAGGAATAATTTTCCACATTAAAATATTTTTAAAAGCTTAGCTATATAATTTGTTTCACATTATGATAAGACCCATTTAGAATGCATGACTGGAAACAAAAAGTAATAAAAATATGTGCTATGCAACAATAAAAATACCATAAAGAAAAATTAAAACCTGCAAGAATTGGTCCATAAGAATTCCAAAAAAGTCCAATTTCCCAATATTAAACTAGGTTAGACATAGACCATATAAAGCATCTACTAAATCTTCACAATGAAAGGTTTCCAATGTTTTAGCACACATTTACACATATTATACCATGAAAGTTCTAGGAAAAAATCTAGATTGTGTCAATAAAGAGTGGATCCAATAAAATCCCGTTTCCCAACAAAACTTTTATGGAAGAAGGAAACATTGGATCCAGTCAAATTTTATTATTATTATGGTTCATCATGCAAATATCTGCTGTATGTTCATACTTGATTTGGCATTTTTATCCACCTACTGAATCCTTCCCAAGGACCTGGGATAATATATGTGGATATTTGATGGTGTTAAAGGTATCATTGTAGGAGCTGCCTTTTGCAATTGATTGATGGTGATTTTGTCAATGCCAGGGGTATTCAAGTGGTGCTCCAGTAGTTTTGGGATGGCACCCAAGGCACCTATTACTGCTGTATAAGATTACATTATAATATTATTTCTAGGCTATTTAAGAATATAATTTTCCTGTGGTTTATTATTTCTTCTAAATTCTGATATTGATTAAAAATAAGCAATTTATGCCCACTATCATTTTAACATGCATAGTCCCTAAAACATGATGATTATTTAAGAATACAGCTAACATGAATGATGTTACCAAGTTTGGAAATAAAAATTCTTCAAGAAAGCCACCAAGCTCAGTGAACATTAAGGACCCCACTATTTTTAATAATAGACAATCAAATCAAAATAAAAAAGTATCTTTAAATATACCCATTTCACTCATAGTTTTTACTATAATTTCATCAACTTATTCCTTGTCCTATATCTCAAACCATATCTGGTCTGGTTGGTTGCTATCAACTGCACTACTGAAGAAGGACCAGAGATGTCGAATATCCCAGACTGCAGCACAAATCAAAACTGAAACATTCATGCAGAAATCCAGGGCACAAAGACAATAAGAGGAAAATAATGGTGGTTCTGAGATCTAAAAAAAGGCAAGAATAAAAATGAATTCTACATTAGTTAAATTATTCCCATTCCATTCCCTCAATTTCTTCCCATTCCAGATAAAATATTTGGAATTATTAGTGGCAAACCTCTCAGCGGGTCATTTTTTTAAAGCTCTTTAGGGCTCACGGGAACACAGACATACCGAACATGCCCACTCACATTACACGTATCTGCCTCTGGGAGCACCTTGGCATTCAAACAAGTACCATGGCGAAAAAGAGAGGGGTGGAAGGAATAAAAACCTGTATAAATGACAGAGTGTTCAACCATGAACACATTGTCTTTTATGAATATTATAATCACAGAATCAATAAGCCTACAAAGAAAAAACAGGACACAAAACGTGTTTTGTCATTTTTGACGAAGTTATAAAAACAACAGACATTCAATATGCCAAGTGTTCTTCAATCCTTCATAATCATAGCCTTATTGAAGTGAGGACAAAAAGGGTCTAATTGCATAGGAGCAATCTCAACGTAATAGGTTATACACCCAGGCACTGCTGCACAATACAACAAAAACAACGTTCCCTGTGTATAGCAGAATGTCATCTCTCATTTTCAGGCAATTACCTTCTTTCTTGTCAACAGTTTTAATAACCTCCATCATCTCTAAAAGACTTTTGCTTCAGTTAAATAATTTTCAGCTTTTTAATATGCAAATGTGCTTGTTCATATGCATGGGTGAAGTGGTGCTGCTACTTGAAATGTGTCAGTACATTGTGGAGCACCTGCACCTCGGGGAAGCTTGATTTAATTGACACCTAATACTATTCATTATTCCACTTAGTGAACAACTCCTATTAGTCACCTGTAGGTTTTCCTATAAGCAGCGCTTTGACCACCAATGAAAATATGAATATTGCTATAAATAGAAAGGCCATATATAGTACGGGAAGATTCACTATTAATTGGTCTCTCCAGAAATAATGCTCCCCAAAATTTTACCCTGTCCTGCTGTCTCACTTTCCCTCACGGTGCATTTTACCCTTGGATATGGATTATGAAGTACACAATAAGCCTAGGACAAATACAAATTAGCATTTCAATGACACAAAGAATTGTGTAAAGGCGGTAATGCCCATTCACTTTAACTGCAGATTCTGTTAAATGAGAAATAAAGAAAAAAGGCAGCAAAGACAGATGGATACTATTTGGTGCAGGTACTGTTGTTATTATTATTGTTGTTGTTGTTGTTATTTGGACTGATTTGGTTCATAGTCTTTTAAGTGAGCAAATTTCCAATCCACATCCTGATTATGCAAATCAGTCATACCAAAAATTCAGCCTTAACGTAAATTATCATTAGGCTTAGTATCCAGAGAGGAATCTTGTAGTAACAGTACTGATTTTTTTTAAATAGTTTGTTCATGGAAAGAATAAATATGTATTACAAAAAAAGTGAAATCAATGCCTCATTGTTATGTAATGGTGCATGAATTGAATATTTGTTTCACTACAAATATTATGCTGATCAGACAAGTGTGTCTTATATCCTGCAGTCTGTAAACTGTAATCTTATTGTTGAAATCACAATTCTTTTTAACATTGATGCATAAGTTAATCCCCAAGAGCTAAAAATACAGGTGTTTAACATCTAGTTTATAGGCCGATCATCTGAAATATGAAGGGAGAAATCCATACAATTCATTAGTCTACTTTATAAGTGTGACAGACTTAACAGTTCAAATATACTAAATTCCAGGAAATATCCTCTAATATATGTACACTTATCAGGGAAATATCAGAATTATAATTAATATGTGTTACCTAGCAGTAAATGCAACCTGAATTACATTAAATGCTGTTTCTAGTAGAAAAAGCTACAGTGAAAATAATAGTTCCCTTAAGAGCTTTCCAGAAGTGATTTGAAAGCGGAGATAAATTTAGTTAAAATCTCAGATCTCCAAGACAATAAAGCATATCAACAGAAAAAAGATTTACTAATCCTAAAATCCAAATATTTCTCAAATAAGTGGTGTGAGAGAGCTGGTCAAGTAAGACCTTTGTTGGTATCCCCAAAAATGTAATCTCCAAGCTAAAGAATGGCAGCTTGCAGAACAGCTGGTGAATAGGATTAATGTCAGAAGAAAGAAATAAAACTCAACATATGTCCAAGCCTGCGGTGCTGGGACTGAGTATGATTGTACCCCGACGGATACCATGTGTACAGCTGGAAAGTGCCACTGTGCCCTGCTTCTATACCCCACAAGGTCATTTCTAAGTACAGTTAATAACCAAAGAGCAAATTAAACTTTTCCTCAAGAACTCAGTGACTGATTAAGGCAGTAACAATCAACTCCCATCACTTCACACAATATAGCACTGTTTCATCCTCTAAAGCTACTTTTTGCACAAAATTAGCATTATTAAAGCTAGCAAACAATATTAAGGAAAATGAAATTTAAATGTGTTCAAACATGCCTTACACTGATACAGGATCTGGATATCTTATGCTTCTTTGGCAATTAAAAACAGATATAGATACGTTACTGATAACGATGACTATGCAAAGCACAGTACATGTAACGATGAAATCTGAGTGAGCATTTTGTTGTCATCGGTATTTAATATTTTAGAACTATGACATTTAAAACTTTTGCTTATACTTCAGCAAGTAATCAACAAAAAAGAATATACAGTATTTAGCTATTGCAAATTGTCACCAAGAATTATACAAAAATGTTTACAAATTAGTATTATTGAAACGTGAAAGAACATTTCTTTTAGTAGCAAGCTTATTTGGATTAGTAGTTTAATAAAACACTAGTTTTTCTTCAACCTTCAGAAAAGCAAAGGCAATGTGATTTTTTTTAATGCAGAATAAGAAAATAACAAGAAAATTCCTATTCACAGCTACAAAGAAACACCATATAATTCAACAAGACAATATATTCCCAAGGAAGAGGAGCAGGAGAATTGAGCATGCAATATTAATTTAAATCGCCACTATAGTTTTAAACATTGACAAGGTTAGCCAACACACTAAATTATATTTAGTGTAAAGGTTAGAAATGCAATACTGCTACTCAAATTGTGGTTGAAGAGATAATTTATTCATAATTTGGAAAAATACTAAAGTTACAAGTTTTAAAGGTCATATAATTTTCTGCAAAAGTTTTCATTGAGTATTGTCATTCCCTCCTCATCCCCCCCTCCTGCCTTTTTTTCCTGGCAATTTATCAAAAGGCTGTAGTGTAATGTGACCCAACACATTTTAACCATGTTGAAAAGATATATCTTCGAAAGGAGGCAAGCATGCAGTGTATTTCCAAACTGAACATCCAACAGAGCATCCATCTGTCACCTTCAATTCAAAGTAGCAACAGGCACCGGAAGTGACATTTTATGGTTATTCAAATTAGATAACATTCATCAGGTACAACATAACAGTTGACATTATAGGCTACATTTTTATCAGAAAGAGTGATCACAATTTTAACATGTAAAAGCAAGAGTGAGAAATACAGGGAACGATAGATGACACATAGAAAACAGTGAAGACTATATTCAGCACCAGACGTAAAGACACAAACACATATATAAGGTAAAGGTTCCCCTCGCACATATGTGTTAGTCGTTCCTGACTCTAGGCGGCGGTGCTCATCTCTGTTTCAAAGCCGAAGAGCCAGCGCTGTCCAAAGACGTCTATGGTCATGTGGCCAGCATGACTAAATGCTAAAGGCACACGGAACACTGTTACCTTCCCATCAAAGGTGGTCCCTATTTTTCTACTTGAATTTTGACCTTTCTGATAGACAAGCTCAGCATCTTAGCCACAGAGCCACCATGTCCCTACAACAGATATATATATAAAAGGCATTAAATTCCCTTCTTCAAATTAAGCCCTATCTCAAACCTCTCTGGAACACATGAC
>JANHFT010002629.1:246883-263255 GCA_032467955.1 Pseudoxenodon macrops | reverse complement strand
GCTCATCTCCGTTTCAAAGCCGAAGAGCCAGCGCTGTCCAAAGACGTCTCTGTGGTCATGTGGCCAGCATGACTAAATGCTAAAGGCACACGGAACACTGTTACTTCCCATCAAAGGTGATCCCTATTTTTCTACTTGCATTTTGACCGTTCTGATAGACAAGCTCAGCATCTTAGCCACAGACCCACCGTGTCCCTACAACAGATATATAAAAGGCATTAAATTCCCTTCTTCAAATTAAGCCCTATATCAAACCTCTCTGGAACACATGACTGTTATTTCTATAGCAGTTTTACTTCTGACTTTGAATTTTCTTACTTCTCTCTCTAACATGCAAGAGTATCCAGGGCAAACTATGATGATACCAAAATAGTGACATGGGCTTATTAATGTCGTTCAAAAATGCCACAACATTATCACATGTGTTACTCCTACTCCCACTAACCATGACATAAACATGGCACCCACTCTTCCATAAGTAATTAAATAATGGTGCATTCCAAAAACAACTCAGTTCTGCTGAACTGAAAGGATTCATTTCGGAATAGATATGCAAGGGCTGCTGTATAAGCTTATTCATGGAATACCGTTTCTAGAATTATTTAAATTACTTTAATTCAGCAGAAATCATCATAATGTGTCAGAATATTTTCAAATCTACATTTCAGAGACAAAGCCGGAAGAAATATAATTGTTTTCAACTAACTTGTTAATTAACTAAAACTCTATGTTTATTTTGTAGCAACTGAAGCAGCCTGGAAGGGGGGGGGGAGTGAGAAACAGACTCTTATTTTTGTTTTTAAACAGTATCCTGGTTTTAATAAAATGGCAATGTAACTTTCTATCTAAGAAATATTATTAAACCTGTCTAAATTACATTAAACTCTATCATACATACTGCATGATTATCATATTACTTTTCTTAACAATATGTAAAACAGAAACAGCATTTATACTGGACCATTATTGCAGTCTTGTCCCTTCTATTTATTCAGTATACTTTCCAGACATTCATTATTGCCACTTTTAAACTAGGCCGTAATTCAAAGTTAAGCCCATTTTATATCCTACAGATTTCAGTGGAAGAGTTAAGCAAATGGTAAAATTAAAAGACTCAACCTATTTATTTTTTACTAGATTTACTATGCAAATTTTCTAAAATTCTACTGTTCTCAGCAGCCAACATAACCAACACACACACACATAAAAAACATACACAAAACCATTCAAGTATGCAGGGGAATGTGGGGGAATGTGGGGGAATCAATGTACTTCCTTTTGCAAAAGCAGAAACACCAATTCGCAAATAAATGTATACTAAATTTGCTTTTGAATACATAAAAGGTTATAAATGAGCTTTGAAAGTATTACACTATTGCTAGCCCATTTCCAAAGCATATACTATTGTTTAAATTTCCATTGTGGAAATACTATATTCCATGCTCCAAATAATTATTGCCATTCACATAATATTCAGATGAACAAAGAACTTAGTAGATTTCTTTGTATTAATATTTTTATTTTGTTAAACAGAAGTGAAACAGTGTTCTACGTCTGGCAATGCAGAAAGCCACCACATGCTAATATCCATTTAATTGTTTAAAGGATTTTAAAGATATTAGTTAAAGGATTCCATAATTTCAATTTCTTCTTTTTCATTTAATAGTAGACATTCATTAAAATCTACACACTGTAATAAATTATAATAATTTTGAACAAGAATTAAATTACTAGGTAGCTACAGAAAGAGCCATTTTTCCTTAGGTAACCTGTAATCTAACTGTCAAATTTAAAATCTATTCCCAATCAACTCTTCACAACATTCACATTTATTCATCTATGTTAAATTAATAAAAGGTGTGAATAATACTGACAAAATTGATCATTATTGTTCATGCAGATTAAGGAAAATTATAAAGTAACCTCCGTGGAAAAGAAATGGAAGAAATTATTAAAGATGTGATAAATTATTTCTGTATTCTAAAAAAAGGTCAAGAAAATGCTTAGTAAATCTTCAATAAGACTTATGTAAATAGGGAATGACAGCTTATTTCACAACTTGAATATTTTTTTACTACTCTTCTTCAGCTGATGGCTTTCAAACATTTTGGACAGAACAATAAGCAATAATGGAATACCCCCCCTTTTTTTAAAAAAACATATTGTATTATGCCATGCATTATGATGAGAAGCAAACCAGGCTACTGTGACTTGTTCAACAAATTACAATGAATAATCCTGGCTTACAAAAATATTTGCAAATAGATAAACTCTGTTATATTTACCGATTGTTTACATTTATATCTGCTGCAACGAAAGAGACTGTCAGAAGATTAAAAATGAGCAAAACAAGGATATAAACATACATAGTAATGTTAACACTATTAGGAATCCTATGGTTCACAACATAATAGGATGGATATGGAATAAGTTCTTTTTTTTTTAATATACAGATAGGTAAAACCATAAAGGCCAACCTGATTTCAACCTGGAGCTAGTCCATAAGGTAGGTGGTGCTAGTGGAAAACAGTACCTAGAGGCCCCCAGACCACATACTTTCCCAACACTTTGGGGAGGGGAGTATACATGCTTCAAGAGAGAATGCAGCAGTTGAGAAAAAAAGGATGTTTTAAACTATGAAATATTTTTCCAAGTCATTTCTAATGATGATCTTTTTACTGTTGATCATAATGATGATTATAATGATAACAAATGATTGAAATTTCCACATCCTCTATTCCACACCCTCTATCCAGATTCCCTTATCTGAAAGCACAGCGTATTCCCCAAATATAAGAAGTTGCTGAGTAACTTTTTGAAATATGCTGTTCTTTCATCTTTCTTTAAAAATTCCAATACAGTTGAATAATCAATATTTTAAGAGAAATATTTCAGAATGAATTTCAGCCCCGTGCTATCTTTTCAAAACGTTATCATTATTGGGCTATCCAATAAGAAATATTATATGCTGGTCTCCCATTGAATATTACCTAGTTTAAAAACAATCCTATATAAAAACCATCATATTTTCCAAGCAATCTACTTTCGTCTCCACATATTTGTTTTATTTCCTACAAATTAACCTTGTAGCTCATCTCTCCCTTAACCAAGATCCCAGTAGATAAAATAAAACATGTCAACATCTGTTCCTGTTCACATTAATGTTGATTCTTAAAAAAGGAGCTGATATTTGTTATTTTCATAAAATGTTCCAACCTGGAGATTTACAAATATTAATGATATTAATTAATGATTCCAGTGCAGCATTTAGACACACTATGGCAAGTTTCTTGAAGATGCTTTAGCTCACAGAAATACCCTTTCAAGAGTTCCAAGTTACTTACTTCACCCCAGCATTATTCAGCTAGGATCAGTGATACTTTAGTGTCACCTGATGAGTAAAGATCACCGTTTTTAATACTAAACACTGCGACATTCATATCTTAGAAATATAGATAATGAGTATAACCAAGTAATATTCATTCACTACATTTTTCCTTCAGGGTACATTTTCATTAAAATACTTTAGGGACTAGAAAGTTGAAAGTTTTTTCTGCTAATCTTTTCAAGGTAAGAAAAGGAAAAGTGCACCTTATAATTATGTCAAAAACATTATTTGATTTAGTCCTAGGAATAAGAATCCTGATATTCATTGAGAGCCACAACATATAGAGAATTCAGGTTTAACCATGACAGTGATAAAAATTCTACTCTTCCCAATTTCTGAGCTATCTTTTGGGAATACTTCCATATGAGCCTTTCAGTGCATATATGTGGAGATGGGATTGAATAAGAGGATGGTTAACAGTTTCCTCTGCATGCCATAAATCTGTTAAAATCAGGGTGGAGGGTAGAGAGAAACCTAGAATGAAATAATTAAAATCTCAACTTGTGGCAAAAAACTACTCAATAATGCAATCTCACTTGAACTCCTAAATGGACTGCAGGATTGTTTCTAACAAATACAAAAATCATTATAGTTGAGCATATTTCAACAATGTTTAATAATGGAATGTGTGCTGTAACATATATGTGTGGGTGCATGTTTATTTTTAAAATTGAGAAAGAAAATATTTTGCACTACTTACCTTATGCTTAACATTGCTCTCATTGAAGGAAATGTTACTGTCTGCCATGGACACTTGACTTTTTAAAAATTAATCCATTCTTTCCCCCATTAAAACACCAGTTCTTATCCTAATTCTTGTCATTTCCCTGTAAACCTGCTAAATAGCTTTCTCCTTGCTCCACTGAAATAGATTTTACAGGCTTTACTCCATGCAAATATTCAACAGATTTTCCTATCTTGCTGCAAAAGAGCAAAAGTCACAAGCCAGGGGAACCTTGCTAAAATATCTCTGTAGGGGGGAAAAAACACATTGTGAATAGCCTGTTTCCCAAACTGAAAACAAAACTTCTTCGTCTACTTTAAGACCTATAGCCTGAACAGAAACTGCCCAGGGGGGTGGGGGAGAAGAAAAAAAAAACAATGCATAAGTTGTGTTGTAATCATATCGAGCAGCTGAGCCCAAGGCAGGCTGGCTATGGAATGCCATACAGTAATCAGCACTGTTGACTAATCAGAATTTGAGACACAAGAAGGTAATAAGGGTATTATAAAGAATGGCTTATTGAGGAAGCAGCTGTTTACGGTTAGTTCACTGTTTAAACGAGTTTGTCTAGATTGCCATGGTACATTTTTGGTGTGCATGTACACACACACACACACACACACAATTTATTTTTTTTAATCACTAGAACAAACAGTACCCTCCAAGACACATACAGGGTAGCTGACCAGAATTCAGATGGGCAAAGGGAGATAGTCCTCTGAGAATGACTTGTTTAAATGACTTGTTTAAAAATTGACAAATGCAGCTACAGAAAGCCTATACCAGTTTTATTGCCATGAACGCAGCGGCTGAGGTAGCAATGTAGAAACAGAAGATGAAGGCTGGTGGAATGGAAGGGAAAGAAGGAGCGAGACAGAAAGGGAAAAAAAAATACCTTGTGACATTTAGAAACATAGTTATTGTGACCTGCCACCTCAGTCTACCCAATTAACTTAATATTTCTGGAATGCAAAGATAATGATTTTAAAACTGTTGCAAATTCAAGACAAAAAAAGTGTAGTGAATTTATTTGAGAGCAGCTAATGTGAATACCATATTCAACGGGTTGCTCAAAGCACACTCTCACACATCATTGGAAACAGACAACTCAGTCATAACCTCAGACAATAATCATCTTGTTCAAATCTATTTGTCATACAGTTGTTCAACTGTTTGGTGTTTTATTTTGTTTCCCGTTCAGGAAACCAAATTCTGGTTTGGCATCCCCAAAATATCTATGAAGTCCTCAAACCATGAAGGAGTTGAATAATGCAAATGGAAATTTATCATAATGCATTATTTAAACATATTCTACTTTGGGCACCAGCCAACTTGGTAATATTTTAAAACAGCCAGCAAACAGTGGAAACTCTGATATCTTTTGTAATAGTTCACATGTCAACCTGGCAAAGTGCCCACAACATACAGCAAGGAAAAAGAAATCTATTTAATGTCTGCCCCACAAGGCAACATGAGGTTTGATTGGCAGGAAGCAGAAAGTGGCTTTTGATCATGTGTCCTAACAAGCAGTTCCAACTCCTGTCTCTTCAGCTGAAGAGCGCCGCATTGCCTATTGAAACAGAAATGACAGGCAACTGCCCTATTCTTTGGCTCTAGTCCTGCACAGTGGGAACTATGCCGGAGAGAGAGAGCTACTGATTAAACACAACGTTTTTCCCCAAGACAAGCAGGTTGTCGGAATCAAAGTTGGGCAGAATCAATTCAACATTATTAAAAGAGGATATAGAACTGAACTGAATGATGTCATGCCAGTTTGTACAGCCTCGGGGACTCACAGAATGGTGAGGGGGTTAAGAAATGGCAAGATTTGCCAAGCAAGGTCAAAAATTAACTTTGACAACTTGGCAAATTTCCCATTATTTCAGGTTCTTTGCATTTCATGCTCACTAGTTTCTTAATAGGCTTGCATTAAAAAAAACCTACTGAACATGCACACGTTACATGCTATATAGAAAGAGAAACAGAATCTCTCTCTCTCTCTCACACACACACACACACACACACACACACCACGTATCATATTTTTTCAGTCACATTGCAATTCTCTAAATTGTTGCCTAGAAATAAACTAAAATGAAAGGAGCCAACTGGTATAATAGTTAAGCCACCAAGCCAGAAACCTGGAGATCGAGAGTTATAGTCCCCCCTCAGGCACAAAGCTAGTTATATTAAATCCTCTCTCTTTCTCTCAGCCCTTCTGAAATCTTGCCAAGAACAGGGACAACTTCACACAGTCACCATGAGTCCTGACTGACCCAAAGGAAAAATAACAACAATTAAACAGATATGTGTAAGGCGGGGCATCAAACTCGATTTCATTGAGGGACACATCAGGGTTCTGTTTGACAACAGGGGGCTGGGGTGGACATGGCCAGTTCAACCATACCAGGGGTGCCTGTGGTGGCCCAAGTGCTTTGCCAGCGAAAATGCGCTCCCGAGCTCCATGTTCGGCTGCCATGGCCTCCTGCAACCCTCTGCCAGCAAAAATGGAGCTCGGGAGGGCTCTGTGCAGCCCCCCGAGCTCCTTTTTTGCTGACAGAAGCACAACAGACCGATCCTTTGCTGTTTCCAGGGCACCTCCGCAGGCCAAGATCTAAGTATCCCACTGGCTGAATCCCCAGGCCCCCAGGCCTTGAGTTTGACACCCCTGATGTAAGGTAACAGCCTAAGTTGATTTCAAATCTCTGTCAATCATAATTTTTACTACTTCATCTTGATGCCACTATAATACATATTTGCTGTAGGATATGCATCAGTAATTTTCCAAATGTTGTTTACTATCCAATTCCAATTTCCAATTCTTGGGCTGGACACTATCTTTCAAGACTTTAACTGGATTTCCTTGATCTAATGTGCCAACCAGACCAGAAAGTCATAACATGCCTACTAAAGCTCTCCATCTACCCCAAGTCACATTATTTGGAGAGTTCCTATAGTTATGCATTTCCAGAAATTGTAAACATTTGGTTTTGTCTGTTGGCCCTTCAGGGTTGATTCTGGAAACATTCAGCAAAAAATCTTTAGTTTATTATAGGTTTATATTGTTCATCCCTCTTCAAATCCTGCTATGCTGTCTCAATATAACAACAGGGTGTTCCTAGAAGGGATGAATGAAGAACGCTGGGAGTATATACTAGGAGTATATATTGCCATCATAGTCATGAATGTCATCCCAGCTGCCCAGCAAAAGTAAACAGGAAGATGCTGGAGGTAGATAATGTGACAAGGACAAAAGCATTATTTCCTATTGCACAGGTGGAAGCAATGGTAAACATTGCATTTTAGCAAGAAAAAAACAATGTATAGAAAATGTTTTTTAAATTATCATATAATGCCAGAGGAGGGACTCTTCAGATTGGATGGAGCTCAACATGCAATTGACAAAAAA
This sequence comes from Pseudoxenodon macrops, assembly GCA_032467955.1. Lineage (NCBI taxonomy): Eukaryota > Metazoa > Chordata > Lepidosauria > Squamata > Pseudoxenodontidae > Pseudoxenodon > Pseudoxenodon macrops. The sequence continues at coordinate 255,734 of JANHFT010002629.1, read as the reverse complement.
AATGGAGGCTTCTTCAGACTGGTAATGGTGTTTATGATGCGGCTATATTCAAGCCTTTGGCACATCTTGTTGATAAGATTGCCATGCAGGAAAAGAAAATCTGAAACTGCAAAGGCAGAATTATAGTGAGAACATGGACATGAGAACATCATTTCATTTCTCACTCAGTGCAGAACACACACATGTCTTAGGCGTCAACAAACTGAAATATAGTGGAATAGCACAGTAATCAGTCAGATTACATTTACTAAATATAAATAATGTACTGCTATAAGAAAGGAACAGTATTTACTTTGATGATCAATAAGGATATTTGGGTGAAATGCAATGACTAAATAATATCAATTAGATTTAATGAACATCACTGCAATATAGCAGTATCTAAGTTCATGCTCCAATCACTGATGCATAAGAAAAGAAAGTTGACCAGTTTCATGGCCAAGTTCTTTTCAAAAATTACAAAACATGAAAGCAAGATGGGCTGCTTGCGGTTGCAGATTAGAACGCCAAAGTTGGAAACATAAAGAAGGAAATATAGTTGGACTGGATAACCTAAAAAAACACAATGTCTCTAGATCAATTATTTCTTCTTTGCTAATGCAATCTTCAAACAATCAAAACAATGCTTATATCAATGCATCACCAAATGGAGAACATGTAAGATAAATTTATTGTATTATTGGAAGAGTACAGTTCATGACAGTAAATATGGTTAGGGTTTGACTGTGAAACCGATCACAAGCTATTAATGTGCAAATTCCAAGTTAATCCAAAGCAGTCAAAGAAAGCTGTACAGTTTTCACAATATGATTTTGAGCATATAGCCACAATTGTCAAGGACAACAGCAGGAATCGCTTTGAAATCCTGAATCTCATTGATATGGAACCAGAGGAACCATGGAATAAAATCAAAGCAGTTGTTAAGGGTGATTGTGAATAGAAACTGCCAAAGACCAAGAAACAGAAGAAAGCAAATTGGATGTCAGAACAAATGGTAGAAATTGCCAAGAGAAGAGAAGCCAAAGCCAAGAGAGACATAGATTTCATGAAGAAACTTGACAAAGAAATTAGAAGAGACAAGAAACAGTATTACAATATCTGTAAAGACAGAAAAGATTGAAACAGACATGGAAAAACAAGGAAACGCTTGCAAAAGGTTTCCAAACTCAGAAGGAGTTTCAGCATCAAGTTGGTAAACTAATGGTTACCAATGGATAGATAGTAATTGATTCAATGAAGATGAAACAAACATGGAAGGAATATGTAGATATTTTGTACATTAAAAATATCAGCATTCAAGACACCTTAAAAGAATGTCCTAGCTACAAGAACCACTAGTATTAGAAGATGAAGTTAATTCAGCATTCCAGTCATTACCAAGTTACAAGGCAATGGGAATTGATGAAATATCTACAGAAATATAGCAAACAGCAGAAGAAGAATCCCTGAAAGTTCTAACCAAGCTATGCCAGCAAATCTAAGTAATGATACAGTGGTCAACATATTGAAAGAGGTCAATCTAAATACCAATATAAAAGAAAAAAGATTTAACACAGTATGGAAAGCACTGTATAATATTTTTAATTTAACACATAGCAAAACAATGCTAAGGACTATCCCATGCAGATTAGAACCTCATGCAGATATGGAAATATTCAAGTTGTTTTAGAAAAGGCTGACAAATGTATATTATTGCTAAGGCATGCTGGATAATTGAAAAATCCAAATAATACCAAAAAGAAATCAAGATATAACTCATTGATTATAGGAAGGTCCTCAGTTATGTGAACCATGTCAAGCTGCTGAATGTCCTTAAGAAAGTGGAAATTCCATATCTAATTATCCTCATGTAAAACCTGTAAGTAGGACAGGTATCCAAGGAACAGGTTAAAACAAATTGAGTACAGATTGGCAAAGGAGCGTGACAAGGGAGTACACTCTTTCATTATATTCAACCTATGCTGCATATATATTAAGGGGAGTTAGATAGGGAAAAGATGAGTATGGCTTAAAATTGGAGGAAAAAACTATTGATAGTCCTCAACTTATACCCATTCAAAATTACAACAGACCCAGAATGGGTGCTTTCTAACCTATAAGCATTTGTGGCAATTATAAATTGTCGTGCCACGCACCTTTCAGGTCATATATCGGCATTTTGAGTGCTTGGCAACTGGCTCATTTTTATGACTGGTTTCAGCATCCATGGTCACAACTGCAATCTGCATTTTTTTTTGTTCAATTTCCAGCAAAAAACAAAACAAAACACATTTCAAAGAATGGGGTCACACTTATGACCACAGCATTCACATTCACAATTGCCACAAAAAAGTCATAAAATCAGGTACAGTCACAGGGTACAATGTACGTCTGTAATAATGTACATCCAGAAATCCAGTCCCAGATGTAGCCATAAGTCCAGGACTACCTATATACTATGTTATGCTGATGATATCCGGAAAACAGTGATAACTGTAAATTAATTGATCTGAAAGCTCTAGGAGCATAGTGGAAAAATAGAGGACTAAGATTAAATATAAAGATAACCAAGCTAATGGCCACAGGTACAGTAAGGAGCCTTAGAATTGAAAATAATGTTGTTGAAAATGTTGATAGCTTCTGTCTTTTACTATTGACTATCAACAGTAATGGAACCAGCAATCAAAACATATGCTGCAGACTAGGTCTTGGTAAAGTAGCAATGTAAGCCTTGGGGAAAATAATCAGATGCTGTGATGTGACAATACCCACAAATATCAGAACCATCCAGAATGATATTCCCTGTGACACTCTATGGAAGTGAACATAGCACTTTGAACAAGCAAGATAAAATGAATGTTGTCACCTTAGAAAATTCATGTTGGAGAAATCCCTTGTGAATACCATAAGTAGCCCAAAAAAACAAGCAACTGAATTGTGTAACAGATAACTCAGAATTCTCACCTGAGGCACAAAGGACTAGGCTTACCTTTATCAAATTTGGGGCAGATTATAGGAAGACCCAGCGCCCTTGAGAAGTTGAAAATACTAGGAAGGTGGACAGAAAGAAGATGCCAGCAGCCACAGGGATGGACTCAAGTAAGGGTGCGTCAATGAAAGATCAAAAGGACCTGGTTGGCAACACATCAGTTTGGGGAAGATTGATATGTTCACTATGAGTTGCCATGGCACAGAATCAATCAATCATTAAAATGGTTCACATTTTATATTATTGTTGTGTTTCATTACTTATGTTGTAAACAACCCTGGGTATAGTTGGATTGAGGCAGTATATAAAGTTTATAAATAAATGAATAACATTGTGCAGTCTAGGAACTTCTTTTTCCATACCTCTCTGAGTAATGATTTTAAACTTCTTTTATATAATTATATGCAACATGCATGTAAAAAAAACTAGATTTTTAAACTTGCTGTGAATGTGTTTTATGTTATCAAAACAAACATATTATTTAATTAAGAGAAAATGCTTAAAAAGTAGTTCATTATTTCATAGTGGAGGGTTTTTTGTTATTGCTCTTTTACTTTGGCAGTAGTCATTAACAAATTTACTATTTTAAATAACAGCAGCAGCATGCTGATCTGTGTTCTGTTAAAATGCTTAGACAATGGATCAGATAAATGATCTTATCTGTAAAGTTGGGTGGTAAAGGAAGCAAGAGATAAGATTATGCAAAACCATCCACATGTCATCAACTTTTCTCTCTTAATAAAGAATACAAATGTGCATAAGAATTATTAAATAACCACATAACCTAATAAAATGTAATTTTACCCAACCCTGAATTTCTCTTAGGATTAAAAATGTAGGCAGCGGCAAAAATGATAATATTTTTTAGGATCAACTAAATTGTTATAAAGTGACAATTTAACCTTAGACTGTCTATCGTTGACCTCACCCCATTCCTAAGAGGTCTGTAAGGGGTGTGCATAAGCGCACCAGCGTGCCTACCATCCCTGTCCTAATGTACCCTTTTATTTTTATTCATATTCATTTCATGTATTCAAATCATGTTTATACTAAAATGTACTATCTAATACGTGATTGACAAAATAAATAAATAAAGTAGGTAGTAACTTTTCATGTTTGCTGGAACACTTCTTCTGGGTTAAATATCAAGCAAAATACAGAAAGGGACACGGAGAGAAATGTGCTGCTAAATATGTAGGTCTGCATTTTAGAAAGAGTCTTAAAATGAAAAAGAGATGGTGTTATGGTGGCTTAATTAAATTAGTTTATGCCTGCTGCAGAAAGAGCTCAGATTTCAGTGTGGTATGCTGGGGTGAAGGATCAATGGTTACTTAAAAAGGACATGTACACTCCAATTAGTGCTACAGGCAGGTCCTAATAGCTCGTGGCTTTTTAATATTTTTAAGAGCAAGTAGCCATTTTTTCCATCCCAGCATGCCTTACTGTAACCTGAGATAGAATAGTGTACTACTATAGTTATTTGGATAATCCTCTTTCTTGTAATGACAAAACATACCTCTCTCTATTCCAATGGGAGGGGAGAAAGGAATATAAATACTCCAGTTTTAAGCTGTGGTTTAAGAACCCTACACAGAAGTAATTTCTTATAGGATAAATTGTAAAAGTTGTGATTGTGGCCAAGAATACATTGTTTTCTTTTCTGTGAGGTCCTTGGTGCTCTCTGAGCTTGGTGGTTTTCTTGCAGACATCTTCACTGATGATGTTACTTACTTTGGTAATGAAATGTCTGCAAGAAAACCACCAAGCTCAAACAGCAACAAGCACCCTAAAGCTCAATCCTGAGCTACAAACATCAGTGTTTTCCTTTCAGTAGATCCTATCTCCAAGCAAGCAGTACAGCAAGTGCAATAGTACTGAGGAAAGAGGGAGTGGCTTTGAGATACAGAAGGAAGAACTGCTGCCAAGGCAATGGTCAGATTTCCTGAGAGAACAATTAATCAGTGGAACAACTGGCCTCCAGATGTTGTGAATGCTCAAACACTGGAAGTTTTTAAGATGTTGGATAACCATTTCTCTGAAGTGGTGTAGGGTTTCCTGCCTAAGCAGGGGGTTGGACTAGAAGACTTCCATGGTCCCTTCCAACTTATTGTATTGTATTGTATTGTATTGTATTGTATTGTACTGTACTGTACTGTACTGTACTGTACTGTATTGTTATACTATACTATACTATACTATACTATACTATACTATACTATACTATACTATACTATACTATACTATACTGCTTTTGAGTATGTGTCTTATTTTCTGCTTTACCATTGTATTGTCTCTAGCTACAGTACATGAGCTTTACTCTAAGTCTCATGAATAGGAAAGAGGGATTCACAAACGTCTACTCCCATAGAGATATCTTAGGGAATTGTTTTGTGAAATATTTTTATTTGCAAAATCAGCTGAATCTGGCTGATTTTCAAACACATTCTTCCTATCTTTTTTTTGGCGGGAGGCTTCTTCCATCACATCAAACTTGGTCCCACTAAGTGATGATAGACACTTAGATAACATCTTGAGCAACTCTACATAACTTTCCACTGGCGTGGAAAAAATAAAAATGAAAAAGGATTAGTCTATGACAAGAACTGTTCATGCTAATATTTTATAAACATGACCTTCTTTTTAAGGTACTTACATATCAATTGCTCTCTGGTCTGCTCTAGAATATTTCAGAGTAGCCTTGGCAGACTGCCTGGCCTGTAGTTGTCTGAGACTTCCTTTTTGGAAGATAAGGACATTTGCCATTTTCCAATAAGTAGCCACTTCACAATTACCGTACCTAGGATGTTTCAATGGATAAACTGAATAAGGAATGTTATACAGGTGAAGAACTTCTTAGAAAGCCCATTCTTGGAAGAGTTTGAATGACAAAAAATATTAGATAAAGTCCTCCACCACTAATATTTCACAATTTTTTAAAGATCTATGATTTATTTATTTTATTTATTTATTTCTTATTTTATTTTGTTTATATATATCATATATTAGAAAACAGATACAAGTATTGACAAGATTATGAATACATGAGGTAGACTACACTGCACAGCTTCTTTTTAATTGGTTGATCCGGAAAAGACACTACCTAAAATGTTGATTTAAATCCTACTCTTATTTCTAGCTAGATTTTCTCATATTATTATCAGGTATGTCCCCTTCAAATTTTATGTGGATGTGGGTATTTTTAATGCAATCCCTTGTTTTTTTTTTATTGCTTTTGTTTGAACAAAGTATATCTTTCATTCACTCTATTCCAATCATTATCCCATTAGATGTCAGTTATTAAATCATATTTTTGTAAGTTCTTGATTTTTGATGCCTTCTGTAAGATTTACTTTGAGTCATTCTGATCCATGCTTGACATGCTTTGGACAAATATAGTCTTCCCATTTTTTAATAAGTTTATAATCCCATCCTGTGTCAAAACATGGGTCATGATTCCAGAAATGTAATTTCTTCTATTGATCATGATTAGGATGGATGTAGCTGCTTATTTACTTTATGAACCTTTTTTTTCTTTCCTGTCTCTTCCTATCAGAAGAATGGATGAGAAAATCACAAACCTTTGGGTCTGAGGTGATAACAGTTATATCTGCTTTCACTGTTATTTGGTCTCATGTTATTACAAAGGATAAACTACCCATTAGTAACTTTGATTAATCTTGACAAATATTCATCACTTTCCTGATCTGTACAATTAGAGACAGCCCATATTACTGATCAGTAGGTCCAGCCTCAGGCAGTTGTTCTTCTAAAATGTATTTCCCCGAATTTGTTTCAGAAGCTCTTAAGATTTGAGTGAACTGAATTGAATGTAGAGAAATACATATCCAAATTATCTATCTGAACACTGAACTATGAGCCCTCTTAAGCTACATTTCCTGGTCTGAAATTTATAGGACTGAAGCAAATGGAATAGCTTTTAAGCCCATTTATAAACAAAGAACCATAGAAATCACAAAAAGAAAGCATACCTATGTAATGAAAAAAAAATACTGCTGTATTCTGAAGACAAAAACAAATGCCTTTTTTTCATCAGAGACAACATGCTAAAAATTATGTAAACAACTTAACTGAGTAGTTGGGAAAGGGATGGAATGGGAAGATAGAATTCCATGAACAATTATTGGTAAAATATAGAAAAATGAATGCCAAAATAATATTGAAATATCTTGAAATAAAGTAAATATTTTTTTACCAATTATTCTTTAATTTTTATACATTGACACACTCTTCTTCTTAACCGACATCAAAATCTGAAGTGGGTACTACTGGAGTGGGTATTACATTACATTTATATAATGATAATAAAAATAATCCTGCAATGATGCCTTTAACACCATCAAACAGCATTATCTGCCTATTCTAGGTCTTTAGGAAATGCTCAGAAGGTGGATAAAGATGCCAAATGCAGTCTAAACATCTGGCTGACTGTGCAACCAACCATAATAATAACTGTAAAATCAACAGATTTTTTTCGTATATAAAAAAAAAAGAAGAATAAATTACCCTATCAATGTTTCCATTTATTTCTTTTGCAAGGAAAGGTAAAAATAAGATTGGAATTGGCTTTTCTATAATTAGTGGGTTGGAGTTAATTAATCTCAGAATGAGAGCTAATCTAAATTGTTTTATTCTCTTGACTCTAGAGAAAGATTTCACCGTGGCTTCGTGGCTTCCATGCCAGCACCCCTTTTAGAATTGTCAACTGGCAATCATGCATTGAAACTGAGGTAAGAGGAGCTTCCTTTTTTTTCCCCTTCTCTTTCTTTGCAGTTTCTTACTATTCTCTTCTTTTTTTAAGCTTACTTGGCATTTGATTTTATTCTTACTAAAAAAAAGTGCGTATGCACAAAAAGTAACAGAGCTATGAGGATCTGCTGTTTATTTCCCATATTTCTCCTTTCTTTTTCCATCCATCCTTCCTTAACCGTCAAAGAGGTCTGATCTCACAAGTAGTTTTTTTTTTTTTAATAAATGTCACTTTATTTTACTTGGCAGAAACATAAAGGTGTTAACGTTATTATTTTCAAAAGTAATGATAAATATATCCCAAAGCAAGTAGCCTAGTGAAAATAAGGACCACATTAGCATTTAAAGTATGCAAAAACATTGAGCATCTTTATGTCATTTCTTTAAAGAATAGCTGATCTAATTAGCTCTATCTCCAAAATGTGTACCTAGCATTTTTATATTATCATAACATTTTGCTTAGACTTGACATTTTTATTCTGACAAGCACTGTCTGGAGAGCTCTCAATAAATAATACATTTACAATTTTCTGTAAATAAGCACTGGACACAAATCGTTATCCTTACTTACAGCTGCCCCTCTCTAATAGTGCTTTTACAAGTAAGGTGACTATTCAGTCTAATGCAGTCCTCCCAGTGCTCCAAATACATTTTCATTCATTACCACAGTCACTAGCTCTTAAAACGCTTTTAGATGCCATGGCAGAACAGCAGGAACAGCAGAACAAATATGACTAACTAAAACCAAAGTTCATCTCCAAAGAAACAAGAGGTTGTTCACCAAAATAAATTGAAGCCTGACATATAAGGTCAATTTATATGCAGTTAATCCACACACAGACTAGTTTCTTAAAGAATTTTTCATTACCAAAAGCTGGAAGTCACAAGAAAGACAGCAAGATTACTTGTTCATTCTAAACTCAACTACTGAATATATTTTATTCTGCGGTGGAAATGGATTGTCGCATCATAACATTGTTATCTTTTTTTTTATAACAATTTTTTTTTATTCCACCAACTCCCCACATACAACTTACACCATCAGTTGTCAGAGTACATATTTATACCTTTACATTTACATAGTTTTTAACAAAATATCATCATAGTTTATTTATT
>JANHFT010002629.1:210165-246783 GCA_032467955.1 Pseudoxenodon macrops | reverse complement strand
TGTGGATATAAATGAGATTGTGGAAGAGAAGTCAAGAAGAGGTGTAACCGATGTTAAACAGTCGTGAAAATGAAAATCTATGTTTTCTTTCTTAATGTTTAAAATCTAATAAAGTATTTAAAAAAAGAATTCAGAATAATGTAAACTTCTTTTCCCCCTCTTTATTTAGGTAACTGATCAGTCTGTTAAAGCATTTGCTGAACATTGTCCTGAGTTACAATATGTTGGGTTTATGGGCTGTTCTGTTACATCTAAAGGAGTGATACATCTTACCAATGTAAGTATATTAACTAGGTTATTTACTGATATTTCTAAACAGACAAACTCTTGCTAGATGCATCAACATTGATTAAATTACATATTAAGGCATAGGTTAAGGAATAGGGATCAGTTTTGTGATGGATGGAAGCTCTTGCAAGAATGCTTAAAACTCTGGTGGATGGTTATAATTCAAACAAAGGACACATATACGCTATAGAACCCTTCCCATGGCAAGAACTTAGAAGCAAATTTCTTTACATAGCCTTTTCTATTTAGTAGTGAAGCTTGTTTTGTTCATGGCTTTTTCAAATAAACATATTCTTTCTTTAGAGCTCCCCTTACTTGTCAACTCACATCAGCTAAGACAATAATAATAGTAATATATTAAATTTATATTCTGATTCCCAGCGGTGTCATCAGTGTATTATGTTGTTAGGGATGTATGTTCATTACAGTAGTCTTCAACTTGCAACTCTAATAGAGTCTGGAATTTCCATTCTAAGCTAAGATGCATAAGCCAAAAGTGTTCACGTCACCAGATTCAGTTTTATGATATTTTTTTTTGTGCCAGTCTTTAAGTAAATGCCATAGTCATTAAGCAGATGCCAAGGTCATTTATGTAATCCTATGGTGGTTTTTTTTTGGCTGGAAAAATGTAAAGTTCAGCCCAATTGCCAGGCACCCAAAATACGATCATGTGACTATGGGATGTGTGCAGCTGTTGGAAACCAAAACTGGATCGTTAGTAGCTTTTGGGGGTCCATCATAACTTTGACCAGTCATAAGTGACTGGTTGTAAGTCAAGGACTACTTGTGATTAATGTTTATAATGAATCAGATTTGCCACTTTCATTCTTTTACATCTGTGTGGATTGCTGTTAAACTTTTTGCTCTCCCTTTTCCCTTCTATCAACTTTAAAAGAAATACTTTGATATAATTAGGAAACATCACCCCAAAATCTAGGTTTTTTCATCCATAATTTTTAATGAATGTTTCTGATACTTATCTATGCAGGGTTTCATTGTTTACCTCCCTTCATTATGAGAACTTTCTGTTTCCCATTCTCTTCTTTTTCAGCCCAGTATAATTCTTATAGGGTTAAAATGAGGAAGAATGTCATCCTGAGCTCCAGAGAAAAGGTGAAATATAAATGTAATTAGTGAATAAATCTTGTTTTCCACTAATACAGAGCAGACATAATACCAGTTGTAATTTCCCTGATTCACTTTCTTTTAGTGGTTACATTATATTGGCCACTTGCTAATCCACAGAGGCTGATGTTAAAAGATATATTACAAGAGGGACATTTTTATTTCTGACTTCTTTAAGAACAATTGAAAAATGTTGTACTTTCTTTTTGGTTGATCAGTTTGGAGCTTAAGATGTGTCACCACAGTTTGCCTCAGTTCTTCAGAATTGCTTCCTAAACCATCCACTAAGGCATAGGATCTGTTATGTATTTTCTATTATATCAGAAAAGGCAGTGTTAGCCCTTGTATACTGTTATAAGTTCATAATATTGTAGGCTTTATTCTATAACTGCATTTTTTTCTACACGCTTCTGACCATTTTTGCAACAGGGAAGGGGTCAGAGATCTCCGCTCTTACCCTCACTCATAGTGCCACAAACCAAACGGTTAACAGAAAAACAATGAATTTCTAATCAGCTGCTTCTATGATCAAATGAGGAACAGAGGGTGGCATTGGGTGAGGGAATGGCTCTAGCAGTGTCAGTCAACAGGAAGAGGTAGTCCAATACAGGAAGTGCAGAACACTGTATGAACAGAAAAAAAGTGGATTAGGGAAGAAAGTGGAAAACCAAACTGGCAAAGCTGTAGGTTGCTGCAAACAAAGGTCAGCCGTTGTCTGTAATCATTTATAAGTGGAAGGTAAGAAAAATCAGGCTATGTAGGACTAGAACTATTCTGTATTTTGCTAAAAATAAAAACCTTTCAGTTCATGTTCAGCTTGGTCATCAAAATAAATTTAAGATTAGAACTCTCCTGTTTCAAATTCCAGCAACTCTGACAAGGAAAGAATAGTATAAAAATATTCAGAATAATAATGTGCTGTATTACATCATCATATTACCTTTTAAGCTAATGCAATATTACAATTTTATGGGGGCCAAATGAGCAGTTTTAATCTTGGTGTTTAACTCCAATTTTACTTGTTTCCATGAACTAATTCTTTGGGGTTTGCTAATAATGTGACTTTGAAACATGAATACTGACTATAACATTAGTAGGCAACCTGAATAATACTAAAGGTTCTAGATAGAATTTAAATTATATGGACAAAGTTCTAAGTGAAAAGTAAGCAAAGCTGAATCAAAGGCAGAATTTAACAGAATTGAAGTGTCCATCTCTTATAAAAGTGGTAAAATCTTTATATTCTAGTAATAAGCATAGACAATTAATAGTTGAAACAATCTATAAATTAAACATGGTTCCAATAGTTAGCTCAGAGCTGAACTGCAAGTCCTTAGTGGTCTTTTAAAGCACGATTTAACATAGTAGCTTTCAAATTCATTTATATTCACCAAAACTTAAATAACTAATGTATTTTGAAACTAATGAAAGTGTTTTGTTGTTCTGGGAAAATCTCAGTTATATTCTATTCTTCATGCCTAATTTGATTATGCATTTATTTAGTTCAGATATTTTAAAGGACATCATTTCACCAAGATAATCTGTCAATAGCTGCCTTTAAAAAAAGTTTCTATCTTATTTATTTATTTATTTTTCAAATTTTTGAACTGCCCATCTCCCTCAAACAGGTCAGTGCACAAAAAATGTTAAAATATAAAAACAGCATACAAGAATTGAAAAATTTAGAATTTAAAAGGAGGAAAAGTTGATTGAACCATGTTAAAAGTTAGTCAAAACGCAAAGGGCAAAAGTTCAGGGCACCAATGAGCCCCATGGCTGCATTACCTTTCTTGACTTCCCACAGAAGACTGTAGAGCCATGTTTAACTCCTTTTCAGAAGGCCATGGGAGTTGAGGCCTATTTCACCTCCAGGGGGAGAATATTCCACAGGGCACTGATGATGGCAGAGAAGGTTTTCTTCCTAGATCCTGCCAAACAAAAGTCTGTAAAAGTCTAGTGTCTATAACATACTTTCACTGCCTGATCGGGTAGAATGGATCGATGTTTTAGGGTGAAGATAGTTCTGTAGGTAGCCAGCCCCCCATGCTATGTAGTTCTATTGTCTTCTCTATCCTTTTTGATAGTTATCCATTTTTCCAAGCATCAAGATCTCCTCTAGTGATTCTTTGCTTTACATTGTATGTCTAAAATATCTGAGATTTAGATTCATTATTAGCAGCACAGTTCAAAGACATAATTTTTTCTTTAGTCAGCCTTTTTGATTGTCTAGCCTTTTTATACTACAAGTCGAAAAACCGACCTTGATTTTACATAATCATAGTTTAAAAAAAAAAAAAATTGGAATAGCAGATTGGCCTTTGACTCTCTTTTTTTGCCTTCAAGAATTTCCTTAATTTCTTTGCTTTCGGATACTAAAATGGCATCATCGACATAACTGAGGTTGTTAATGTTTTTCTCAGCAATTTTAATTCTAATTTCTATTTCTTCTAATTTATCATTAGAAGTTTGACATTTCCTCCCATTGAAAATCCATGCTGTATCAGAGATTTTCCACAGACTCGAGGAACCTTTTATCCTTGGGAGATAAATACTGGGGGAAAAAATTGTTTAAAAAAACCAAGATGTTATATAATTAGTGATTGTTATAATGTTAATATTTGCATTAATATTTTTTTATATTAATTCAATCATTATTATTGGCAGACAAGAACATTAGAATTGTTTATAATACAAGTACAAAATAATTTTATCTTCAGTTGGAATGAAATTTTTTGAACTTGGAATTATCCTCAAAAAAGGATAAAAATATAATGGGGGTCAGAAAATTGCAAATAAGTATATGAATAATTAAGTATGCTTATGTTTTACTTTCTGTTTTATTTATCTTAATAGCTAAGAAACCTTTCCAGCTTGGACTTACGTCATATTACAGAACTGGATAATGAAACTGTGATGGAGATAGTAAAGAAATGCAGAAACCTTACCTCTCTCAATCTGTGTCTAAATTGGATTATAAATGACAGGTAAGTAACTTTTATAGAAAAGCAAAGTGAATCCACAGTATTAGTTATTACTAATAATTGATAATTTTCAGAAGATAGAGATAATTGAACAATAGGCAGTTCTCAACTTACGACTTGTTCAGTGATTGTTCACAATTCCAATGGGGCTGAAAAAGACAGTGACTAAAGCTATGTTTGGGAAGTGTTTTACTGCTTGAATGCCTCCTTTTTAGACACAGCAACTAGGAGACAAAACAGCTCGGTGAGCTATGTGTTTTTGAAATTGCTTGCTGCCTACAAGGTTCAATGCAGGGCAGCCCAAAGGACATAGATGGGGGTGGGACATATGTAGGTGAAGAGGCAGTTGGAGGCAGTCTTTTATTTACTGAGGTTTGGAGATGGGAGGGATGGAGCCCATAATGGCTTGGATTTGGGAGATACTCAGTTAATGACTCACAATTCTCGGTTAACAATTACAATGAGAAGTGTCTGTCATAAGTCAGTTCAGTCATGTGATGTCTTGCTTCATGACAGTAGCAACTTATGACAGAAATTATGATCCCAATTGTCATAGGTTACGGTCTATCTATAAAAGATTACTGAAGGATTTGTTAGTTTAATGTGGCTATTTAAGTATATTTTGTTTTTTTTTAATTAGATGCATGCCTAAAATATAGTGTATATATACTGCAGTATATATTCTGCATTTATGGGTTCAGTATGCCCACTTTTAAAAAAGAGATTCTATTCCATTTATTTACTTATTTTACCAAATTAAAAAATAAGTAATATATCTTTTCCCTTGAAATATTTTGAAAACATGTTTTATATTTAATACTAAGTATAATTATTGTGATAATTATATGAAAAAGTATGTTATTAGAAGCTTCAGGAAGAAGTGAGAATAGAACATTACTATCTCATTCCTTCCTCCAGTATTAGTGAATTTTCCCAACACTTGTATCAAGATTCAATATTGTTGAAATTGAAGTTTTGAGGTACTAAACATATATGTCTTATTTGTATGCCAAAAGGAATACATTATATTTTTCCTTTTGCACCAAGAAGGCAATTTGTGGTTATTTCTGGGAAAAGAAGAATATTTTAGTAAAATAAATATAATTATATATTCTCCATAGTGGTGGAGATAGCATCCAGGAATGGGTAGACCTTATCTTCTAGCTGATTGGACTGAGCCTGTCAAAGCTTTGAGGACACACCTCCTGCACTAACGGTCCCCAGCTTTTGACTCAGTCCTAGGTAAAAGACCGACGTGTTTTTTACTTAGGTCTAGCAATTCCTGGATACTTCTCCAATTCAAATGACAACTATCCTGCCAACAATACAGCTATATTACCAAATTGACAACTGTACCACATCTCCACCTATGAGAAGGAGTGTATCAGGTAAGACCAAATCCCCTTCTGGTGAAGAAACTAACCAGATTGTAAGAATGTAAAGCTAAAAACAGTGGAGAAAAGAGCATATATTTGGTTCTTGGAAGGTGAAGGGAAGACATCTACTTTAAGGGCCAAGAACCAATTGTAAGTGGTATCTTCAAATACAGTTTTCTTTTCTGGAATTACAACTTGATAATAAGATACTAATTATTCTGTAACTATATTTGAATGTCATATTAGATTTTAGTCTGATCTTAGTACGTTTAACAACCTTGAGCTCTTTGCTAAAGAAAAAAAAATCCCTAATGATACCATACTAAAAACAAATTTTAATTGGATTGAATAAAATGGAATAAACATCAGAGTAAAAGTGCACTATGCTGAATTGTAGGTCTTTGCAGAGATCTAGTTTCAAAGGGCCAAATATGGATATCTGTGTACTATCAATTGGAATCACTTTAAAATAGTTGCATCTTTTTGGGAAGTTGCAGGGGTGCTTTCTTTGGTTTAGATGTGATTCTGGTTTAGATGTGATTAACCAAACTTGCATTTGGTTAAAGGTATTCTGATACGTATTACAGGTAGTCATTGCTTAACAACCGTCTGAAATTGGACTCAAAAACATTAGTTATGAACTGCCTTCAAAGTTAAGACTGCCACACACGCATACACACACACGTGATCTCAGTTCAATCATTTATTATTGTAAACTGCCTAGAATAGCCCCATGGTGAGATAGACAGTAAATAAATTTAACAAATAAAAATAAATACATTTGGCAGCTGCTCACATTTATGACTGGTTGCAGTGTCCTATGGTCACTTGTCCATAGTTTGTGATGTTTTTATCACAATTTTCTATCAGAAAAAAAATCCCATTGGATATGCTGGATTCTTTCAACAACCATGTGGTTTGCTTAACGACCATGTGATTTATTTAATGATCCTGGTGTCTTGCTTGATGACCAACATAAAAATGGTTGTAAAATTAAGTCAGGTCACCTGGTGACCACAATGAATTATGATAAAAATTTCAAGCTCAGTTGTAGTCATACGTTGAGGACTATCTGTATATGAATGCCCTTTCTTGTATCCTGAGTTACATATTGCCCTTTGAGTCAGAATGATGGCATTGCACATTAAGAGTGCATTTGTAGTAGCTTGCAGAAATATTTTTAAAAGGTCAGTAATTCAAGATACAAAAGTAGAAGGTTAAGAACTTACATTTAGTCTGAAAATATTCAAACATAAATAAAACAAGGAACATTTTTTTATTTGATCCACTGAAAATTAACAAGAACAGTGGGATTAGCCTATTGAATATTGGATAGAAAAATGTCTAATTATAATTGTAATGGCCTAGGAGACCATGAAATCCTTCCTCTCTGGGAGTTTTAATGCACAGGTAAGATAGTTGCTTAGTAACACGTCTTAAGATTAATAGAAGACTGGCTATATTTTTCCTTTTGATTCTATATGACCACTTTCTAAAAGATTTGTTAGATCAAATTATGAAAATAAAATAGCAAAATATTTTTCTGCTTTTGCCTTGGCTTAAGCATGTTGGCTTAGCAATTTTCTGGTTTTGACATGACCCTTGTTATCCATGATTTATTATACATAGTTTTGTACATTCAGACCTTGTTATTTGCAATGAAGGTTTTCATGTATCCAAAGGCCGTTACCTTGTTTTTTATTACTTTATGGATGCACAGTGCAATAACACTGATCCATCTGAGATATGAATATCTGTACTTCTAGTGAAATTTCTGTAGTTTTGTCTCTTTGTGAAGCACTAAAGTTAGAAATAAACCAACAGTTTATATCCATTATCTATGAAATTAGAATTTATGTTGTAGGTATAATTATCTGGGTAATTAGAAACCAATGGCTTTCTCTAAGGTATTAAACAGGTTCATGAATAATAATATTAAAGTATTATACTGATTCAGTGAGTAATAACAACAACAGGGTATTAAACTGGTTCATGAAAAGAAACATGGAATATATATTTTGGTATCAGGGCTTAGGCATCAGAATAGAGTAACATTGTACAGAAATGGATCATAAGGAATTGTTTTGAAGATTAAACATGGCTTGGGTGACATTTGTTTTAAATGTCTTGGAATTTTAGATAAGGAAACAAGAAAGACAAAAGGGTTCCAGATTCAGTAGAGTTCCAAACAAAGATTCAAAGGAAAAGCTTTATGTTGACACTCATTATATGAGAGTATAATAAACTCATTTGAAGTTTATTGACTTTAATTATGATAGGGATAATTCAATTGGTTGAAGTTTCCAGTGGGAATGGTGTATTAATGAGAGGAAACAAAACTGCAATGCTTTGTAGCAACTTTAGCCATTAACAAGTGTAATATTATGTATATCAAAACAACAAACAAATTACACTATGTGTTACTGTAATATATAAAATATTGATTTATTCAGAATAAAGTACTGGGTAATCTTGATCAAGTTACTAATACTGTATAAACCACCTCAAAAGATGGTTCATGAAGCACCCTTAGCACAGCTTAGAGAAGTTGCTTCTCTGAGTCTCAAAAGAATACACGTTTATTAAGCATAAAAAAGTAAGCAGAGCTGTTTACTGGCCTCTATATTTTTCAACATTTGTATTAACTCCACAATCAAGTACTTGCTCAATGCGGCTCTCATTCACTTAAGGTACGGTAGCCGGAAAAAGTTTACCTGTATTATTTTATATAAATGATACTGTGATTCTGTTATAGACATCAATCAGCCCCAGGGAAACACTAAATATTTTTCTTCAGTACTATACTGAAGATAGCCATCTTCTGATTAAATACCAGAAGAAAAATATTGGTCATATTTTCTGAAAACTCTATGAAGTTTAATTGGAACTTGAGCATGCTAAGTGCTTTATGTTCCATATCTTGTGCAAGAAGTGATTCCAAGCTGTACTCCCCCTCACCTCAAACAAAACTTTTTTCCCCCCCTGCAGCCATCAAACAATTTAAGGCTAAGTTATGCTGTTAAGATTCAACTTTCAAAACTGAGCTTTATTTAATCCCTGTGCCACCTGACTCCCAGCGATTCTAGATGGTTTACAAAATGTTTAAACTAAAATATAAAGTAGAAAAGGAGGTGTCAGTCATGCTTGCCAAAGGCTTGGACGAATTATATTCACATGTAGAAATGGTGCATTTTCAATTCCTGCATTTTAGTATGTTCCTAACACTGTCTTGTATCTGAATGGTGGATTTGTCCCAGATGGGGACATGTGTTTGACTTAACCATGGGTCCTCAAACCATGGCCCGTGAGCCACATGCGGCCCGTTGAAACCATTAATCTAGCCCACACAGAACCACGCCCTGCTCACATTGTCCCGCCCACCCTTCGGCCGAGTGCAGGATTTACCCTCCCGAGCCCCGTGGGCTGGAACTGAAAGGTAAGGCCAACAATTTTGGTCTGCAGAGACATTCTGGAGGTGGGGGTGGTGAAAAACTGGGTGCACAGACACCCCACGAGTACAAAGAAACGGGCAAAAACTGCCTGTTTTTCACCTCCCCCACCTCCTGAAGATAGAGAAAGAGAGAAAGAGGGGTAGAAACAGAAAGAGGTAGTAGAGAGACAGAGAGAGATTTTTCAAACTCCTTATGCCTTAACTTATGCCTTAAAGAGTGAACTCCCTAGATTTAACTTATGGCCCAGGGATTTCACTCTTACAAACAATTCTAGATAAATTTAACTTGGCTTGAAATATTATTCTGATTAGATAAACTACTGACTTATGGCTTGGAATCTTTGCTGTTTTTGATTCTCAGTATAGTTAGGATGCTTTTTAAAAATAATAAATTAGACAACCCCTGACCCTTGGTTCATCATTTCAGAGATATTTCATTACCAGATTCCTCAATGCCTTGAATAATGGCAGAGCTGTTAATGTACTGCTTACACTGGAAAAGTTCTTAAATTCAGGAAGATATTCAGATGTATCTGCCTTGAAAGTAGCTCATGCTGAACTGAGTAACATGGTCAAACATTGGCATTTGATAATAGGAAATTTTTTATCATATTTTGTATTTATGCTTTATGATAATTTTTATGTTGCTCTGTTCAGAACACAATTGTATGAATGATTTTATACATAGGTATGGGACTATTTAGTTCCTATAATAAAATGATATAATAATATTTAATATTTTTTTTCATTCTCATCTAAATTCATCTACAACTAAAGATTGGCCTTTAAATGTTAAAGATTTAAACTTGTTCTAGCATAACAGCAAATAACTTTGCAATGTCTGCACATTTTTAAAACACAACATTTTATTACATGCTGCTGTATAATTTTTAAATAGCTGCTGACCTCTAAAGGGTTCTAAACTGTTTTAAGTATGTTTGCATTTTGCTGTTGTGACTCTTAAGTAATTCTCCTTAATAAAAGAGCTATTCATAATACTTCATTTTTCTTTAAGAAGCTTTGTTTTAAAACATCTGTGACTTCAAGGCAAATGTGGGAAAGTGAAAATTAATTTATTTTTATCTAGAGCTAAAACATGTCCATGCAAGAAAGCTTTGAATTATTTTTAATGTGTGAGGAGTACTAGTTTTTCATCAGGATGAGCAAACATGTTTCACAGATGTTGAGCAATAAAAAGCATCCTTAATGTATTTTATTTGAAAATGATTTACTAAGGCAACCATATTTATACTGGCTGTATTTTTTCTAAATATTTAGACAGAATATGCATAATTTGGGTAAAGAAATAGCAAAAACAATTTACTGAATTACATCTAAAGGCAATGGAAAATGTTTGTGAATTTGATATTGACTTTCGAATACAGTAGTGATGACAGATGTTCGTACATTCTCCTTTGTTTTCTTGCATTTGTGGTTGCATTTCTGGCAAAATGTAAAATTACTCTAAGGATTTCATAGGATTCCTTCAGTTATTTGGTAAATAATTCATAGTTTATCCATGGCAGATGTGCTAATATTTGATTGTGTAAGCAATTTTGGGTTGAGATCAGTATGCCATGGTTTGTAGGTACGGTACAAGTTATTCTTCTAAAACAAAGCAGTGGTTAGATGCAAGAATGCTTGCATTATGGCAAAATAATGAAAATAAAATAGTAATAAAATAAATGTTAATTTATTAGTTTCTTGATTGCTTGAATTAAGGATTAACTAAGACCCAAGAATTAAGAATTTTTTGAATTGAGACCATAACACTTTTCTTTCAAAAGAGAATCCCATAAATAGCATTGCCTACATTCCTGCCTGAATGAAAAACAAGCACTACTGCTTTCGTGCTTCAAACTGGGAAAACATCTCTTAACATCTTTTGTCCTAAGGCGCATCTTCAGGACCATGCTACTTGAAGGACAATAGTTACTTCCTAGTTCCAAAAGGGAACTTTATAGTAGTAGTAAGAGCCTTATTTTTTTTCAGACTTCCTAAGTCTGCTGTTGATTCTAGAATATTGTTGGAACAGCCAGTTGCCGGGTGAGGGGGCACTTTCTAAAAGACAAGCAGTTGCTGCAGCATGATGGATGCCCTGTACCTTTGTGTACACACTTAACTGATGATAACACAGATACAGAAGGGGTAGGGTTTGGATTGCGTTGCTGCCATCTCCATCTTCCACCCTTTCCTTGCAGATGTCACTAGGAATTTATAATTGCCAGATGTTGAGAACCACTTTCTATATTTTAATTATCCCTTAGTTGGCTGTCTTTTGTACCTGAACATCTGCAACCTGTTACAGACTTTTAGCATGCTAGATGTCTTTGCTCCTATGGTTTAAAGCCATTAATAGTATATTCATAGTTAGTTTACTTTTAAAAATTGATGAGCGTCATACTGATCAGCAGATGCTCCAACCTCATATTCCTACTTGGTTTTTACATGTTTTCTCTTATTATCCCAGTATGTTTGCTGAGATTTAATTTGGTCCCTGGCTCTAAATTTGCATTAGTAGCTAAGTGCTTCAGTTGTAAGATACATCATCTCAATTAATAGTTATCAATTTTATAGTGTTTGACTAAGAATAATACTTTATTCATTTCTCTGGATTTCTCTTTTCCTTCCAACAGGGACAGGTTTTGGTGTGTAACAGAGAATCCATGTTTACAGATAGTCTTCGATTTACGACTATAATTGGGACCAGACTTTGGTCGTAACTCATGATAACCATAGGTCAATATACCCACATGACTCTAGTTTACAACTATTTTAAGGTGGTCATTAAATGAATCATGTTGTAAGTGTGAGTCATTCTTCCATATGGGCATTTTCTTTGTCAGAAACTGGCAAAATGCACCAGAAACCAGCAAGAAAACATTGCAAATCATGATCATGTGACCACAGAATGCTGCAAACAGTTGTAAGTGGGAGCTGGTTACCAAGAGCCTGAAATGTGGTCATGTCACTTGGTCGAGGTGCAACATTTTACATGGCCATAAGCAATTTATGGGCTGTAAAGTTCCATTTCCAAGGCCTTCATAACTGTAAATGGTTGTTAAATGACCAGTTATGAGTCAAAGACTACCTGTAATAGTATACAGAAGTCTTTGTGATAGATAGTCTTCCAAAAGACTTTCTTGGTTTTTTTCTTTCAAAACATTTCATTTCTCATCCAAGAAGCTTCTTCAGTTCCTTCTTTGCAACAGAATTGTGAATACTGTGATAATGTTGATAACTCTACCTGTCCTTCCAAGTTGGCCTTAAGAGTGGTCAGAGATCTAAACTGTGGCAGTTAACTATAGAAAACACCCTGGAAGGGCAGGTTGCCATTTTGGAGATATGCACAGATGAGTTTCAAATATGCTATCAGCCAAGATCTGGGTTAGGGGTGGGGAGTGTGATGATTGTCATCTGGGAATCTCTTATTTTTTTTAGGGGCACTGCACCACTAACCAGATGTTAGATCCTGTTCATTATGTTGGGTCTTGCTGTGTAGTACCCTCTTTGTTTGAACTCTGTGACTCCATTCTAGGTTGGCAGGAGTTCCCCAGACTTCTGGGGGACCTCAATCTGCCTTCTCTAAGAATGAGGTGACTCAGGAGTTCATAGTAACCGTGACAACCTTGGACATATCCCATATCATCCAGATCCTAACAGGGGATCTCTTCAAGAAGCAATCACTGTACCCACTATACAGAACAATTTTCATCTAGTGGAAAGATTACTGTTATAAGATGATGGATATATTTTTATTACTATACACAGATTTTATAGGTTAACTGTTGTGTTTTATTGCTTGATGTTTTTGTTTGTGTCATTTTGAGCCATCGTGAATGTTGAGTGACTTATATATGACATAAATAAATGGGGACAAACATTTAAAAATGATCAAAGATAAGATAAGATCCAAGTGATTAGTATATTGAATTACATTTCTGACTATTGGTTTTATCCCATCCAGCACTCTTAGAAAGAGGGAGCTGAAAACTAGTTACTTGTAATACAAATGTGAGGATGGGAGTTTTTAATGAGATATTTAGCAGTGTAAGAGAGGAACAGACTCTCTCCTCTCTACCTAGAGTATTTCCTCAAGAGAGAGAAATGTCATACAACAAAAGTGGGTTACTGAATGGACAGGTAGAATGCAAGTGATTAATCTGCTTATGCCATCTAAAAATAGTATATTATGCTGGTCTGTTTCCAGTGATACTGGAAAACATTATTTTTGCTCAGTCTCTATATGTGAATGAAGGTAGTATGCCAGATAGAAAGGTTTGGTTGGGCAATTGGGAATGTGTTGGGACAGGTCCAGCCTACCAGAGACACAAACTGCTTTTGAGCTGAAATGGAGCCAGACATGTAGTTTATAACATAAAAAGGTTGAACCTGCAGGACATATGACAGATGTTAAGCATCTGCCAGTTCAGAAGAGCATGGAAGCTCCCAAAAAAATAATAAGGTATAGCACCAAAGTTAGAAGAGGGTAGATGTGACAGGAGGAAAAAAAATAAGGCAGGATTCTAAACATACAAAACCAACATTTGAAAAAGTGAATATGCATAGATGTTTTGTACCACTCCTGAATATTAGCCACAGTTAGAATAACTCATTTGTGAATAAGACCATAGAATTAATAGGTACTAGATAATATGACCAAGACATTTCACAGACATTTCTTCATAAGATTCGTCAATGTTTTCAATGACAGAGCCTCTAATACACTGCCTTCACTGGAAAAGCTGGGTACCTCTGCCTTGAAAATAGTCCATATAGTACAGTCAAACATCAGCATAGGAAATGTTTTATGACAGTTTGTATTCTGTCATAAATGATTTTATCATAATTTTATGTCATAAAATGTTTTATAAAAATTGTCAAATTTCAATTCTACAGGACTTATGAGTCCCAGATTTTGGACTATGTGAGTTAGCCCATTTGAGGTACTTTGGTTCAAAAATCTATGATCTACTGTTTAACTGAATTACATGGGAACAAGAAATTTGTTGAATATGATCATTCTTGAGTAAAAACCTCAAAGAAAGGACAGAGAAGGATGCATTGGGGACAGAGTCTATCAATCAGAATAGAGCTGGAAGGGATCTTGTAGGTCTTCGTGTCCAACCCCCTGCTCAAGCAGGAGACCTTACACCATTCCAGACAAGTCACTGTCCAGTTTCTTCTTAAAAACCATCAGTTATGAAGCACCCACAACTTCTGAAGTCAAGCTGTTAATTGTTCTCACCATTAGGAAGTTTCTCCTTAATTTCAGGTGGCTTTTCTGTTTGATTAATGAAAATTTTGCTTTTGAAAATAAGTTGACCCTCTCTTCTTTGTGGTAGCCCCTCAAATACTGGAATGCTGCTATCATGTCACCACTACTCCTTCTTTTCCCTAGACTAGCCATACCCAGTTCTTGCAACCAGTCTTCATATGTTTTAGTCTCCAGGTCTTTAATCATCCTAGATTCGCTTCTCTGCAACTTAATTAATTTTTTTAAATAACAATTTTTTATTTTATTTTTATGACACCAACACACATCTTACAGCATCTGTTGTCAGAGTACATATTTATACCTTTACAGCTACATAGGTTTTATAAAAATATCATCATCATATTTATTTGTTTATATCATTTCACCATCAAATTTAATACTTGTTTTTTTCTCCTCTGTTCCTTATATCTCCTATATCACCTAGTTTTGCAGCAACTTTCCAACCCTTTCTCCTACTTCCCTTTAGCCCCCTTTCTCTCAACTCTACTTCCCTTACCCCTTTGTCTCTCCTTCCCTTTTCCTACTTCCTCTCCTTTCCACCTCGTTTCTTTTCTCCCTTTCTTCCTCTACCTCCACCTTTCTTCTTTCTACTTCCTTTCTCCTCTCCTCTCCCTCTTCTACTTCCTCTCACCAACCTTCCACTCTCCCTATCAGTTGTTACATCCTCTCCTCTACTCAACAATTTTTGTTCCTAATACAGAACAGATCCCTAAAAACATTGTTATCTATGCTGTCAAAATTTATTGCGTTGAAATATTCATTTTTCTCTTTTGCCAACCACATTGAGTTGAAGATGCTTCATATGTTTTATAAATTCATCATAGAATATAATTTTCTTTCTCCTCAAACTTTCCTATAACTATGAGTTAGATGAGTGATTGATTAGAAGTTTGAAAAATAGTTGAAGAGTATCAAAGATATTTGACTGAATACTGGCAAGACCAAATGGCTTTGGGTGCAAGAGGCTCTAAGATTTGGGACTTCCTTATCTAACTCTGGATGGGATTGCGCTATCCCAGATGGATCTGATCTGCAACTTGGCGGTTCTCCTGCTCTTGTGAGTCTTGCTCGAAGAGCAGCTTGCAGTTATGGGTAGGAGAGCCTTTGCACATCTTTGGGTTGTGCGCCAGTTGCAGTCTTTCCTGGATCAGGAGTCCCTGCAGTCAGTCATTCAGGCCCTAATCATCTCACGACTGGACTACTGCACTGCATCCTACTTTTGGTAGCTACAGCTGGTGCAGAGTGTGGTGACATGGGCAGTACTTGGGGCCCCATGAATGGCCCATATAACATCGCTGCTCAGCAAGCTGCATTGGCTGCCAGACTGCTTCTGGGTGCAATTCAAGATGTTGATAATCACCTTTAAAGCCCTTCTTGGTAAAGGTCCAGCCTACTTGGAGGGATTGCCCCACCCTATCTGTGCTGGAAAGAGAGGCTTGTTGTGGGTCCTGTCTGCCTGACTATTTCAGCTGACAGGATCGAGGAGAAGGGCCTTCTCTGCTTCTGCCCCCCCCTCCCATCTTTCAATTGGTCCATAGTATTTTGGATTTTGGATTTTTTTATGTTTTTAATGTATATAGTTTTATTTTTTTATGTATTTATTTTTATTGTTTATGATTATAAGCCGCCCTTGAGGTAAAATGGGCAGTAAATGAATAAATGAATAAATAAATAAATAAATAAACAAACAAACAAACAAACAAACAAACAAACAAACAAACAAATAAATAAATAAATACTAAGTAAGTAAATAAATAAATAAATTACAATCATAGATGGGCGTGCAGTTTAGAGATATTTTAAAAAAGGCTCAGGAATTGGCATTGTGGCTCTTTGTACTACTGACGGCAATAGCTCACTCCCTTTCTGTAGTCCTCCTTATAAAAATGTTCAATGCTTTCCAAATCATAAACCGAGCACACAGACTAGTTCCCAGCCCAAATAAACATGGATTAATTTCAAATTATATGTTTGGGAAACAGTAAGGAATAATAAAAAGATTATCTTAATCATGTATTATTTATTATTTCATTTATATAATTTACATACCACACTTTCATTGTTTTATAACATCTAGTCAGAAAGAGACACCTAAACGATAATCACAGCCTTTGAATATTCAGCTATTTAAGGAAGATAGAGGAATGGTGCTTTCTCTAATGGAAACTATGTGGGTGGGATGTGGAGGAGATGAGCAGGATATAATAGTACAGCTGGTATTAAACCTAGATATTTTTCCTCAGGAAAGTTCAAGGGCATTTTTAGTGCTTGTCAGTGCTGATCATATATGTCTTTGTCTCATCTAAAAGATAAAAATCTCCTGCAACGTTACTGCCCTTTATATAAGGCTGGTATTACGCTTCAAAGTACCCCTAGAACTGTCTAACAGCAACAAAACAAAAACAAAAAGAAACAGCTAGTTACAAAAAGACTACTCAATTTTTTTCTTACTCTTGTTGAAGATAAAATGTTATATGATTATTACACCAAACAGACAAGTGGAAATAGTTACGTTTTAGAAAAGAATTCCTATTATGTGACTGTGAAGTTATACTGAAAGATGGCCTCCAACACAGAAACTGGAGTGGAGACCTATTTATAAAACATTTTGTTGAAATATGATATTACAGTGTTCATGAGAATCAGGGCTGCAAATGAACAGTGAATATGGGCCTTGAGTAGCTGGGTCTTGGGAATGAGCAGAAATGAACTGCTAAGTTTCCAGTATACCAGATGATTAACCAGCCTAGCATTCCACATTGCTAGAGTTACACTAAGACAGGGAAATCTAACCTCCTAGCTGCAGATAAGCTGCGCTAAGTATCATTTGTAGAGACTGGATGACATATGATAAAATAATGGATGTGGCTAAATACCTTAGATTAACATTTGTGCATTTGATTTATACACTGACTTTTTGTCCAGTAAAATAAGGAAGTTTTTTTTAATCAATATGGCACAAGGTATAAATTATCATTTAAAAAATATTAACTGCAAATTAATTTAAATATACAACTGATTTAGTAAATATAGATAAATTATGTTTACACTGTATAACATAGAAACTCTTCCTAATGAAAGAAGTAAAGTAATAGGGGTGTCTTTATCATATGGCAAAATCTCCTCCTGTTTGAAACAATGACTATTTACTGCAACCTTCCCAAATATGTTGCTTTCCAGATCTGAAGGATACCAGATGATGAAGACTGCTCTAATTCCTTGCAAACCCCATACTGGTGGGGTCCTCAATTTACAACAGAAATTGAGCTTGCAATTTTGGTTGTAAGTCATAAGTTGTAAATCCTCAACTTTCAAGTTGTAAGCCTTCAACTTACAACAGAAATTGAGCCTGCAATTTCGGTCATCAGCTGTGATGGTTGTAAAGCAGGTGACCATGCCTGATTTTATGATATTTTTTTCAATAGTTGTTAAGCAAACCCATTGTTTCTAATGGGACAGGTTCTTTTAGGAAACCAGAAGTAAATGCTGCTTTCTGGGGCATAGAAAGATCATAAACCAGTCATGTGATCACAGGATATTGAAAAATACCAAAAATGGAAACTGGTTGTCAGATGCCCAAAATGTGGTTATATGGCAGGACATTACACATGCAATGTCATAAAACTTCTTTTCTGGGTCTGTTGTAACTTTGACCAGTTGTTAAGTGATTATAAGTCAAGAACTACATGTAAAATTTCAAGTTTCATTTTTACAGTATAAAGATAGCCGATTTTCATCTCTGAAAATGCCACCATTCATAACACTCTAAATTCTATGCAATAGTAGGGAATCTCCAAAAACCTGAAAGTCAAGCAGCATGAAGATTTAACAAATTATTATTGTTTTCGTATACAGATCATTCATAACCTGTATTTCAACAGATTTGCAATATTCTGAATTAAAGATATATTCTGAATTAAAGATATAGTGTGTCAATGAAGCATTCAGATGAGCACTCAGTGGGTCTAAAACAGTATGCATATTATTCTCTCCTCAAACAAAGGCCAGTACTTCAGAAATAGAAGCAGGCAGGAGCATTTTACAAAAATAACACAACATCTTGGTCATTGAATTGACAAACATTCAAATATTTGCAAAGAACTGAGCTGAAAACTCTCAAATCATAAAAATGATAGTTGCTTTTCCTTAGATGCTGCTGCTAATCAGGGTATTTTCTATTACACAGACTCCAGATATGGTACCCATTACAGGTGATCTTTTCAGATCCATTTTTTTTAGAATAAGAAAAGGCCAGCCTCAAAGAACAGTTTAAAATAAGAAAGTCCTAGGCTGCTATATTGCATATAACGATAGTCACTTCACTGACAAAAGATATTCATCAGCAAAGCAAAACTCCAATAGCATTCCAAAGAGACCTTCTAATCTGCACAAAACAGATTTGCCATGAGAGCAAATTCTCACATGGTCACAAGCAAGCAGCCTGATACCAGATCAATCCACTATCCAAACAAGAAACAGCAGCTTTCACTCTGCCCTAAAGAGAGGGACTTCTAGCGCAGGAGCATGGGATGGTGGCTATACAAATGTAATAAATTAAATAATATTTATCATAACTTTTCATAATCTCAAGAACCTGTTAATCCATTTCAGGTTTAGCTGGCCAGGAGACAGCAGATATTTAAAGGAATATAAGGGTCTACAGAGGATGATCTAAAAAAGATATCACAGTGGCAACACAAAATAGTTAAAACTTTTGTTTCTTTTGTCAAACATCTCTGGTGGCAGACAAGTTGGATACTGGTCATTAATGATAAAATCCCAGTAGGGCAAAGATCAAAATTGGGTCCTTTAGAGGGTAAATTATTTTATTTAGTTAGTCATTTTACTTTTATATCATATTTCACAAAATTCAAGCAGTAGCCCAGGAATATTATCACATTTTCTATTTTGCCACAAAAGAAAAAAAAACCTTAAAGAGAAATATATATGGATGCCTTGCTCAGTTTGGGGTTAATGGAAAAGAAATCAGGAAATAATGCTACTATAATAGAAAATGATATTGTTAATATCACACAGAGCTTTATTTATCTCTGTGTAGATGATAATGTATGTAGAACAGAAAGAAACTAAAAAGTCTGTAGTTCAGTAATTTAATACAGAATAATAATAATAATGGGCAATATATGATTTTGCAGGTAGCCCCTTCTATTGAGAGTGGTTTATGGTTGGTGTTCTGGTCTCCTGGTTGGTTATATGTTTCTATTATTATTATTTTTTAATCTGTGAGCTGCCCTAGAGTTGTGGATTCAGGAGATCTCAAAAATTTATTAAATAAACAATTGGTTTATGGCTTTGTTTTGGAAGCAATTATTATCTTCAATAGTGAAACCGAAGTGAGGTTCTGGTAAAAAAAATATTTAAGGATTTGGGCACACAGGCGAATAACTTTAGATATAGGCTATTAGTTGTGCCTGTGCTTGGTGACAGAAAAAAACACCTGCAAATTATGTTGTAAGCAATTTTAGATCCCCTTTCTAATTGGAAATAGAGTATATGACAGAAAGTGGAACAAGCTCTTTGCCTGTCTTGCCAACAAGTTGGGTCAGCTTTCACTGTCAGCACTTGGGCTAACAACTGTGTCACAATATCTCACTGCAGCATGCCACATTCTTGCAAGCAGGGAGCAATGCACTATGGCTGGTTTTCAATCCAATTTGTTGTGTGGTTCCCTTCTTTCCTCTTCTGTTTTTGAGGCTCATTAAAATTAGCACTTAGCACACAGGATACATAAATGTAGTACTGTGCAAGAATTTCTAAACTGTATTGAAGGTTGTTTCGTCCAGAATAATGCAAGGAATATCTACGTTCAGCTTGCTTTTTCCTATGATGCATATGATATGGTATTGTCAGAAACTCTATTATTTAGGGGAGATTAAAACAGTTGTAGGTTACACTGAATTACTCACTATTCCTTTCACAGACAGAGTGACCCAGATTAGTACTTGACCATTTAAATATTGAAGCAACCAGATTTAACAATCTGGACTATGTTCACTTAAGCAGGGTGTATTGCTAATTAGTAATTAATTAATATCATAATTCTTTGGTCATTGACCATGAATTCAATAAATAATATAAATCAACAAATACAATAGAAAGGTGATGATAGATAGATAGATAGATAGATAGATAGATAGATAGATAGATAGATAGATAGATGTTTTGAACATCTGAACATTTTCTTCTCACAGAAGACGGATCATACATTTATTAAAAGTAATTGTAACTGGAAGGTTGCATTGATTATAGCAGTAGATGACTTGCTGATCATCAGCCTTAAATAAACAAATTACTGGCATTAATTACGTATAATTTCACGAATCTGGAAGATACCCTACTTTGTATATGAAAAACTTGTTCTAGAATATACTGTAATACAAATAATTTGCTGAATAATTTGCTAACTATATCCTGCCAGTATTTTAATGTTTCCATTTCACAAACTAAAATGAGTAATTAATGCTGATTTTTGAAGGAGTTTAGACCTGGCCATAGGATTGGGGGGAAATGAATGAATTTTTAGAGAATAAATTTTAGGAAAAAAATATTCAGACTTGAGGAAGAAGCAAGCATAAGAAAGTAGCTCTAACATAGCTTGATTCTATTTAGTATAAGAAAGAGGGGCAGAAAGAAATTTTTATCAAGCTTTCACAATTTTGTTATTCACCCTATTTTTGCAAACCCTGTTATGCATGTTTCTTGCCCTCGTGAGGGGCTGACAAAATTTGAGTGACTGACCAGACTTAATTACCGGTAATTCTCAAGTCATGTAAGTCCATTAAGTTTGTGTGGCTATCTCTATGTACATTTTATTATATTGGTAACTTAATATCATAATCAAAATTATTTCACTGTAATCAAGGATGTTCTACTAGCTGTTGTATTAATCACTGAGCCCAGAATTCATACATATAATATGGAAAATTCAGAACTCAAGAACATGGTAATTTCAGCTCTGCAGAAATGTGAATTCTTGCTGAAACTAACAGTTTCAACTATTTTGAGCTGAACTTGAAATTAGTTGCTGAACAATTAACTTTTAGGCACATATAAATCAACTGAAAGCAAGGGTTGCATACAAAATGGCAGTTTTGTATATATACCCCATTCTGTGCAAGACATTGGATAGTTATTTATAAACTCAACTAATGAAAGATGTTTATTCTAGTTTAATTACACTTTAAATTTTCTCAGTTATTTTGGGTGCATTAAAGTTGTGTTATCTTACACTAATGAGTATCTAAATATGCTCATGAAATTAAAATATTTTTCCTGTTCGGTGAAAAAAAACTAACAATATCTGAATAACCGAAGCATAATATCTGAGAATCCTGCCATTACCTACTGCAATTTGGTCTAAATTCAGGGTCTTTTTCCATAATAGGTATTTGAATGTTCTCATTTAAAGAATCCACTCAAGGAATACAGTCCAGGCAGCATATTAAAATTCAAACACTTTCTCATCAATAACTTTTTGAAATGTCTGATAGAAAGTAAGTGTGAGTGGTGTAAATGGGACTTATTGTGGATCAGGACAGCATGCAGGCTAAATTATTTGAAGTTCAAGTAAGTTAATAATGGCTGATTCATATATGGGAAATCACATGGAAGTTATTAATACATATTAAGGGGGGAAGAGGTAGATGAAATATTGTTTAAATTTGAAACATGAATCTTGCAAATCCCTGCATAACTGCAAAAATGAAACAAATCTTAGCAGTGTGGTGTTTAATTTGAAATTTAAAAAGTTTCTTCTGCCCTCAGGATGCCACTCTAAAGTATTCCATGCCCAAACAACTAGACACAAAGATAGTTTTTTTCCATCATGCCATCACTCTGCTAAACATATAATTCCCACAGTACTGTCTTACGCCTAAAATATCTAACTATGTAGCAGGACTGTATTACTATTATCCTTCTCCTCTTTCCTATTACCTTCTCCTGTTGGTATCTTATGACTCTATCACTTTGTTGGTTGTGTCATATGATTTATTTGTATCTTGTGATTGATGATTTATCACTGTGTTGCTTGTACATATACTGAGAATTTATGAAACGGAGACAAATTCCTTGCATGTCCAATCACACTTGGCCAATAAAAAATTTTTTTTTTCTGCTCTTTAAAAAAGCTGAGTCCAAATATAAAAATAAATGTAAAACATTTTCTATCGTCTAGCCATCAAAATGAAGCCAGCAACTTAGCTGGAAAAAAAAGCTTAAACATGAACTTCAAAATTAAATTTAAAGACAGATGGCTGTGTAAAATCTGAGACATTATCACTGTTCTGAAGTTTAAGACACCTATACAGAACATATTTAACTATATGCTTGTCATATAAACTAAGCCAAAAAAGAGAAGTAGAATCTGTCTTAGATCTATTCCCGTGTATAGTTCAGTCTACCCTTACTTATAAAGTTGCTGTTTCATTTTTTTTAACTGCAAAATGTAAACATACTGAATCACTTCAAACCTTGCCATTAAAATTAATGGGCCTCAGCTTGTGATCAGAACTGGATCCAAAGACATCAGAAATCTCCCTAATGGTTTCCAGTTGTGCAGGATCCTACTCCATCATAATCATCTCTGATGGCTGTGGTTTACCTGAATCTGTAATCCAACACTTCTGAAATATGCCAAGGTTGAAGTTCTACCCAGGGTCATTTGTAGCAATGTTTTTAAGATACTATAAACATATGTCCCAGGGGGAATATGTTAGCCAATATAGGAGGAAAACATAGGGGTTTTTTTTCTTCATCATCCAGAGTTTCACAATTGAACCACAGACTACCCAAAAAACAACAACATAGAACCTGTAATATAGATTATTAATGGGATCTACCAAATCATATTCTGGTGATTGTTTATCCATACCTATCAAAAGCTTCATAACCTTCACCTCATTTAAGGGAATTTTTAATTTTTTGAAGCTTACCATTATGCTCATGGTACCATTTTATAAACAGTTCTCATTGGTATATGAGAAACCTACACCTCAAACTGGATAATGAGAAACTCTGATAGACAATATCTGTTCTTTGCTTGCCTTCCATCCCAAATCCAATCAGCCTTGGCCCAGATTTCTTCAAATATTAAGCACACATTGTGGAATGAAACAAATATACCAGGTGAAGTCCTGCACCATTAAATAAGATTATATCTGAACAATCAACATGCCATTTAGTCTCTGGTGCACAAATCTCAATCAAAAATTGTCTAATGAATTTCTCAGTAAAAATATATGTACAGAGGTGTGTGTGTGTGTGTGTGTGTGTGTGTGTGTGTGTGTGTGTGTGTGTCTGTGTGTGATCTTTCATAGGTCCGATGAGTAGGGATATATTCAGACAAACATAATACACAAAAATCAGTAATAGTTCTATAAATAGGCATCAAATATATATTCACCTTAATATTTAACTCATCATTTGACTGAAGGACAGAAATTAAACACACACACGCACACACACAGACAGGTACATGCATATTTATACTCATACATACCCTCCTGTTCAGTTCTCGTCATCTCCTCTAGTTTCTTTTGTTTCAAGGTGTCCACCACATCGGCAAGACTTCCTTTGCGGCGTTCTGGAGTTCCAAAATTAACACTGGTCATTAGCTCATTGCGATCACGACCACTTTCTTCGGGCTTATGTGGTGAGGTAGAAGTATTTCGGAAGGAATATAAGGAACATAACTTATTATTTTCTGACTCCTGTAAAGAAATAAGACAATGATATAATATTTAATACA
Source organism: Pseudoxenodon macrops (assembly GCA_032467955.1). Lineage (NCBI taxonomy): Eukaryota > Metazoa > Chordata > Lepidosauria > Squamata > Pseudoxenodontidae > Pseudoxenodon > Pseudoxenodon macrops. The sequence goes on along the minus strand of JANHFT010002629.1, from coordinate 222,515 downwards.
TTATAACAGGATGTCTGTTATAACTCAAAAGCAATTGAATAATTCAAAATATTATACTGAACTAAAGAAAAAAATTTAATTACAGTTTTATTTTGATAAAAAGAACTTTAATTCTGCAGTATGCATTTAACTAGCCCCTGAAGAAGAAGAACAATCATCTATTTTTCATCTGAGTCTTAACCCGTAAAAGGAAGTGTCCAAAGGCTCCAAAAACTATATATTAAGATTCAAGGGAACTAGGAAGTCCTTGAACTAGAGAAACTTTTTGACTCAGAATAAAGTTGTTATGTATCTTGAAATGATGAGCTAATTACCTGAGTTTAAAACTTAGATAAAATGCCAACATGTTCTCTCTATCAACTCTTCCACAGCCTGATTAATTGATGAAACATCTCCTCCCCCAATTATATAGAGACTCCATTTTCAATATAATTTATAGACACGTGGTCTGAGGCATGGGATGAAGAAAACATTAGTAATAATTCTATTTAATCCTCCTCTTAGTCAGAAGCTCAAAATCTTCAAAATTTCTCAAGCTTTGCCTGTAAGCCAGTTCACCTATGGTTTTCTTTTCCAGAGCTTTTTAAAAAATCAATAATTTGGAAGCTTTTGTATAATTCCAATGTGGCCATCTAGCACTGAATGTGCACAGGTAAATATATGAATTATTACTAATGAAAATTCAGGTCTATGGTGTATTTCAGTAAATTCATTCCAGCAGCGCATTAAATCATATGTTCTTGAACTCAAAGATATCATATCATATCATAAACATGCATAATGTAACATAATATACATTTTCATTCTACTTTGAAGAATATAGTTTGGGGATAAATTAGGGAAAAAATTTGGACAGAATTTAAAACCTAAGTTTCTTCTGAAATTTGACTATCCAAATAGGACTTCAAACATTGTGATCAACACTATAAAAATGAAATAGTGGCAAACAGGTTATAAAAGTAAGCTTCATTTTTATTTTTCAGTAATAGGGGTTCATCACTGCTGATGGTAGGAAGCACTTTCTTTAAAGTCTGAGGTAGGACAGGCACCCTTTTTCTCATATACTTAAGACACTGACCGTGGTAAAAATTCTGGTGATAAATTGCATAAACCTAAAAATAATGTTTATTTTTCAAAACCTGTCAGAGTTTCTTAGGCATTAAAAAAAGAATTAATAGAGAGTATAAGTACTCAGGACTCAAATTTTTTTAAAACTTATAAAGACCTTGAAAGATAAATATGCACCTGAAATTGGAGTTAGTTAGTTATTTCTACTTCAGCATAACTGATCATAGTACTCTCCAGCTCTCAATTTTTAAAAAATATTTTAAACCTGATTCAATGATATCCCAATGTTATCTCCCAGCTAAAAAGATAAATAAATTTATGCAGTTTCATTGTCTTATGGCTGTGCAAGAAATAATTATACCACTTAGGTTTAAGTATTTCATTTTAATCTATATGTCATAGGTATTTTCAAACTTTAAAGCACAAGAACTGCCTACCGAGCACTTGCACAGGTAAAAAGAGAAGCAAAGCTTGGAGGTAGTTTTGATGTTGCATATCTTGCCCAGACAAAGCAAAGCATCTGTCAAAACTCACTCCCATTTTGTCTATAAAAGACAGAGAAAACCTTTTTAACAGCACTCATCCCTTCGTTTGGAAGGCAGATCAGATTTAAAACAAATATTGCAACTTTCCCCTAAATGCTCGTGGCAGTCTCTTGGTTTTTGACCCACAGTCTGAGAACAGTCTACAGCAAATCTGCTTCTAATTTTGCTTGTCGAAAGCCAGCTGGGAAGGTTGCAAATGGTGATCACCTGAATCCAGGACAACACAAGTGTCATATATTCATGCCAGTTGCCAAGCACCCAAACTTTGATCATGTGACCTTAGGGATGTTACAACAATCGTAAGTATGAAAAATGCTCATAAGTCACTTTTTTCATTGCTGTTGTAATTTCGAGTGATGACTAAACAAGTGGTTGTAAGTCAAGAATTGGACTATGATGGCACTACAGCTTCTTATTCATATCAGTGATTCCACAGGATCAAAATAATCCGTGGCTTCTGCTTACTACTATTTTTAAAAGATGTTAACAGAATTAAAGCATCAAGATGCACACAAAGGAGTAGATTTAAAATAAATCTAATCTCTACTGCAAGTATTCCTATAATAGTAAGATTACAATCATCACATTTCCCTCACAAGGCAAGGGTTACCAGTTCAAAACCAAGTAGAAACAACCTTTTTTAATTCTTATTTTTCTTTTCCATTGAGCATTTCCACTCGGCAAAAAACTCAAAAAAAACGTGTCCACCAGTGGACCATTGAAATGCTGGCCCTTATTTATTTACTTACTTACTTAGTTGTCCAGCCCTAGGTAAATCCATTTGGTTCAGGAGCTGGGGTGAAAACCTCCTACCTCAAGTGACAGCAAGAATGGAGAAACGGTCCACTTGCAAACTGGTTAAAAAAAAAGCAGTAAAGTGGGTAGCTCAGTAAAAGAAAAATGGTGACTTAAAAAAATGTTTCTGTCCCGTTTCAAACTTTAAAAACATAATTAGTAAGCTGTAGTAGCTGTGGTGGAAATTGAAGGTTCAACCTAATGAGCCATGGTTAGAACGCAGTACTGCAGGTTACTTCTGCTGACTGCCAGCTAACTGCAATTTGGCAGTTCGACTCTCACCAGGCTCAAGGTTGACTCCATCCTTCTGAGGTTGGTAAAATGAGGACTCAGATTGTTGGGGGTAATATGCTGATACTGTAAACTGCTTAGAGAAGGCTGTAAAGCACTGTGAAGCAGAAGTCTAACTGCTATTGCTAAGAAAATAACTTGATTAAAAATAAATGTGGCTGATCACATGTTGACCAGTGTTTCAAATCCTTAAGAACTTTAAGATTTGTGGATTTCAAGCCCCAGAATTCCCCAGCCAGCATGCAGGCTGGGAAATTCTTCAAATCCACACATTTTAAAGTTGCCAAGATTGAGAAATATCAATTTGATATAATACTGTATTGCTATTGAGAGCAAGATCAGTGTTTGTAGAACTTTAAAGTCCTAAATATCTTAAAATATGCTTCCAGATATAATTTTGGCTGAAGTTTACATTTTGTGAATGCTAAGATTCTAATGTGATTAGCTGTTTTTTATTTAGTAACTTTTTTCTTAATTTTTAATGTTTTCTTAAGTTTAATTTTCTTAATTTTGCAATTATGTTTGGTTATAAACTAATCAACTGAATAATTCTCCAAATTGGCCTGGACTCTAGCCCAGTACAGTCAATCTTCAACCATCCTAGACATGATATAGTCTTTATATGGTATACACCAGATAAATTGATGCTAGATTTATTCAATTTCGTATACATACACTGTTGTAAGAAATTATGTGTGAATATAGATTTTCTTTATACGTTCATTATTGGGTTTTTCTGCATATGTCCTTATACAATATGTCCTGCATATGTCCAACATGAGTATATTACAGCAGACTATTGTATTCTATAATAACATGGCCTTCACGTGGGAGACAGCTTGAAAGAATGAATTATTTCTGCTGTAGGGCATGAATGAATAGAAAGAGAAGTCTTTATAATATAGTGGTTAGAAAGGATTTCCCCCCCAATTTTGATAGTATTCTTTAGGAAACATTAATTGAACTGAAGTTCATTGATCATCAAATGTTCTTGAAAATCCTTCGTCCTCCGTCATTTTTGGCAAAGAAAAAAGAAATTTGTAAGGAAATGACTCCTCCCCACTCATCACAACTATAAACATATAAATATTTAATCTTGATAAACCAATTTTATATTCCTTCCCTTTAGTCTTAATCTCTTTGATCATTCAAAAAATATCATAGAACTTGATTTGTTTTCTTTTTCCTTTATGTCTTCTCACAAAATTCTTCAAAATTTTAACAAGTTTCTTTTGTAAATACGAGATAAAATAGTTTGGGTTGTTATTTATATATTCATTTTCACTATTAAAAAAAACCATGTCAGGTGTGAAAAACGAAGTTCATGTGTGAAGGTCTGATTAAACTGATTTATTACTATATTGTCTATGCACAAGAATCGTCACAGCTAACAATTAGTACCTACTTGGAGTTAGATAAGGATCAACAGAATTCATGGAGTGTTGGACTTGTGGCTATGTAGGATGGTCCCTCTTTTAACTCTAGCCCCAGATTCTTCCACTCCTCCTACAAACCAATTTCCTTTGTATGTTCCATGTAGGATCTTTTTCCATATTATTCACATAGGATAATGATTACTGGAGGATTCAAACCTTGTTACTAAAAATCTTACATGGAAAAACTAAAGAAATAGGGTATTTTTAGCCTTGATGGCTGGGGGAGGCTACTGACACTTTTCAAATACCTGAAGGGAAAGTACTTGGAAAGACCAAGTCCCATTCTACCATTATCCAGAACACAGCACACATAACAACAAGAAGAAAACAACAATAAATTCTGGATAATATTAGGAAAATCTTCCTATTAAATACAGTAGTTCAGCAGTAGAACCAAACATCTTCAACATACATCTAAGCTGATCCTGGATATGACAGTTATATTTTTGCTTTGAATTTCTAATTCTAGCATTTACAGTACGTTATGACATTCTATGATTTCTGCGATTTTTCTAAATTAGTTTTTAAATTAAAGTACTGTAGTGACTTGAAGATTCCTGACTGTATGTGTTTTAACCCTAAAGATCCTAATTAAAACTTGCCAATATACACTATTAACTATTTTCTGGCTTTGCACAATAGATTGAACTGTAAGTTAATTGAATGGAGTGAATTTGCACATATGATAAACCACACTATAAGAGTTTTGAAAGGTTAAAATTAACCAAGTTTTGTAATGCTATGCAAATGCAGCTGCTAGATCTGTGATGACGAACCTATGGCACGTGTGCCGGGAGGGGCACGTAGCGCCCTCTCCGTGGGCATGCGAGCTGTCACCCAAGTTCAGTTCCACCACTCATGTGTGTGTGCCTCCCATTGGCCAGCTGGTCTTTTGGTCTTTGCTGCGCATGTGCAGGGGGTGGGGATGTGCACGCCTACACGGGGAGCAGGTTGCATGCATGGGCCCATAAGCGCATGCACGGCGGAGCATATGCACAGGGGGCATGCCCGTATTGCATTTTGGGGGCATTGCACTTTGGGCACTCAGTCTGGAAAAGGTTAGCCATCACTTTGATAGATCTTTCATTTGATTAAATGTGTCTTAATGTTACATTAAAAGAAGTTGATTTACCGGGGTCTTTATGCCACATCTTTACGTCTCAGCAGGACGTCTCTTGCAGGAAGTCTTACAATAAACTCTTTATAACTTTTTGGGAATTCAGCTTTGGTATGAAGCCTATCAAATATTTATTTCTGTTTCTAAATTCCTCCTGGAGGTATGTTTCAGGTCAATTTGATTTTTTTAAATAATGTATTGCTCATCCTTCCCATTCTTCATATACATTTTTAAAATTATTCTCCCCCTCCATTTTTATAATACACACAAATGCCTGCACATACTCACACTCACACACATGCATGCATACAAACAGATAGAGACAGAGAGCACATACTATTATAGTTTTAAATCCTGAGAAGTGAAAGCAGGATTCTACACGTATATTAGAACTTTCCCTCTTCCTCCTTATTGGCTTGCATCCTGGGTTATTCCTTTTCCTCAAGCCAACATTCATGCTTGAATAATCATAAAGATAGCTGCAAGAAATTGATTAAAGCGAGCCGCTTATACACCAATAGCCTTTTGGATCAGATCCTATGTTCTATTTACATAATTTAAACATATTGAAGAGTTTAAAAATGATTAATTAAGAATGATTTTGTTTCTGAAAGCAATATGCTCTGTTTCAGTGCATTGATAATCAAGACACTGACACTGTTTCTGGGCACTTACTGCTTGTCTCACTTCATCTAATGTGGCTTCTGTGCATGCAGAGAAAGTCCTTTTGACTTAAAAAGGACTGTTCCACCTGTTAGAGGTATAACACAGGCTCCCTTTAAGGAACAGCTCAAAAAATGTCTTGAGTTGCCTTGTTCATATCAATTTGGGTGTGAATTACTAAAAGTTCTGCTATGTATGTACCATAAATATCTGCTAAATAGAGCTTTCATACCTATAACTGTAGTATTTGGTATTCTGTAGAACAACATTCATTCGGAGTTCCAGATAACTTGGAAGTCTTCACTGGGACAATTTTACCTTCAAAGATTGCCTCCCTGCAGCACTCATACCATATAAGTGATACAACTCCACTTCTTATCCCAATATTGGTCTACAAATGGGCAATAAATGTTGATTAGGATTACTAATAAATCGGTATCTGGTGACATCTTTATAATCATGGGGATCTCACAACTGTTGTTGAGAGCCCTTGCCAAATATTATACACATCCTGGTTCACACTCTTCAGGAAATACACCAATTGTGTCATATTATACTCTATGCAAATTATGCAATATATCAGATTTCTTTACCCAAGATCAGAATTGTATTTTTTAGACATGCATACAAATAAAATATGTATATTCTCTGGAGCCAAAGATCACCTAAGGTGTGAGAAAGGAATTCTCTCTATGCATGCAGAGAATTTTTTAAAGAAATTTATCATTTTAGTTATTCCTTTCATTTGAAGAAAACTATATGATGCTTTGTTCTTCAAATACTGAAATATGTGTGGATATTAAACTCCCATTGTCATAACTCAAATTGTGTTGGAGTTTTGACAAAGCAAAATGGTACAGATCAGTTCACAAGAACAGTGGGGAATTGTTCTTTTGATATTGCAAAAAAAACTATTTGTTTTCTATGTCAGCTCTAAGTTGAGGTAAGTGGTGTTTAGTTAAGGAAACATTAGTGAATACAACTTATTTCTGACTGATAATAGAAAACATATAGTTATAAGTTAGGAAGTCCCTGCTTAGCAATGGTAACTGGGACCAGAATTTCCATCTCTAAACAACACAATCATTAAGCAAGTATTGTGGGTTGTTAAGTGAGGAACTTACTATAACTTCCTTCTAGTTTGCAACAAACAAGGTCAATTGGGATGATGGCAGGAAGTTGCAAGGCCCAGGAGGCTGGGAAATAGGCCAGTGGGTAGGTAAGTGGGATACACACACATTCTACAGAGTATGAAAACTTCAGAATTTTGTACTCTGTAGTCAGGTCCCTTGGGAAAAAAGCAGCACGAGTGGGAATGACTTACAGAAGCAACTTGCAAACTTTCTGCAAATGGCAGGAATGTGAGTCAGTTGCTAAGCACCCAGATGACAATCATGGGATTATAGGTATGATGGGACAGTTTGAACTTTAAGGACTTATAAGCACCGTTCATTTTATACCACCATAACTTCAAATTGTTGCTGAACGACTAGTTGTTAATCGAGGATTACCTCAAATACATGCACAATTTTCAAAGTATTCAAGATATTAAGCAAGCAAATGTCAACTAAATACAGGTAGTCCTCAACAGAGGTGAGTTGCTGCTGATTCAGTTCGGTTCTATAGAACTGTTAGCGGAGATTTGCCTCTGCTCGCCGAACCGGCAGCGATAGCTGGCTGGCCACACCCCTGAGCTGGTTCTCCGGGAGAAAATCGGTCCTCCTGGTGAAAAGTGGCTTGAAAATAGCCCTCTGTGCATGCGCAAAGCCTCTTGCACATGCGCAGAGGGTTATTTTTGAGGCAATACCTGGATGCAACAGGGACGCATGCACAAAACACACACTTCCATCATTCAATAGAAAATAATTGACAGAACAAATTAGAATGAAACAACAGAATATATTCTCTGTGTATCAAAAGGTCTAGATTTCATCTGATTTAAAATTATGGCTACAAGCTGGAGAGACAGAAATAATGAGTGAAAGAGAGGATTTTCCATGAAATTTTATTTGGGATTTTGAACATCTACAGGATTAATTGTCTAAAACCTAAACAAAAGCAATAATAATTTGTTTTTGGAAAATATCTGAAGGCTTGTTCTTAAACTGACTGCAAAAGCCTGGGTTAGTTTTCTTTGTGTTATCATTGTCCTCATGCATTTTAGGTATGTGAAAAAGGAATTTAATGTTTCATTCTTCCTCAGGATCATGCCAATCTGGCTGTTTTAGGGGTGGTCTGGCAATTATCTGATGTAAGACTTCCAGAACAGGAAATAGTTTATGATCTTCTGGATAGGTTTGCCTGGAGCCACTTCCATAGGTTTTACTTCCAGAAAATTGCTGGACCACCCATAGCATAGTCGGATTAGTTGTGTCCTGAAGAAGAACAAAATGTTCTGGAGTTACTTGGAATGTTCTGTATCTTGAAATAGGAAAAGAAAATCACATTCCTAAAACAAAGCATACTCGAGTTAAGGTGCTATTTTTTGTAAAGGTATCATTGCACAGAAACGCTATTTATAAAAGATATTTTGCTGGTTGCTATTTTATAGCACATGAACTATATACATGCAATGACATCCAAGTTAAAAAAACAAAATTATAAATAGGCTATAGGATTGATTGTGCATCTTCAATTTCAGTATGCAATTCCCCTCTATCGATGCTCTCTATTTAGTTTGCTGTTACACCAGATTGGCCCTATTATTACTTTAAATTAAACTTGGTAGGATCAACTAGCACTCAAACCACAATTAAATTCAGTGACCACAATTCATATATTATGCTAAACCATCAGGTGTGAACCTAGCTACTATGATAAACCACAGCCTAAATCATAACATGTTGTACACCAAATAAATCAGCTGAAGTTTCTTCTATTGAAATAAATTATCATTAAAATAAACCTGCTCAAGCATACTGTATAAACTCAGTGACACATCTGCTTTCATTCAAACCTTAGCTGCAATTATCAGACAGAAATGCTGAAACACTCAGGAGCCAAGGGGAATCTATATGTAAAACAAGCATTGAGGTCAGGGTGCAGAAACAAATTCTTTTATAATACAGGTGATGGCATTATATTTTCTATTTACTGTAGTTTGTGTACCTAACCTATGCACAATTAAATATAGGACAGGGCTATCGTAACCATGGGCACTGTTAAATGATGGTAAAATGAGCTGATTGTTTGTATTGTCTTAGGAACAGGATCAAAAAGGGAGCATCCTTCATTTCCAAGTCAAAATCTACTCTTCCATAAGAAAAGAATCTCTTAAATTATAATCCTATGTGTATTGTGCTACTGGAACACTAATTGTATTCAGCAAAAATCCAGTAAAATATCCTTCAAAAGGCCAGTGCTCTGTTTTGACACTTCATTAGGATCCTGCAACGGGAAATTCATAAAATAAGAAAAGTAACACAAGTCAGCAATGTTAACATAGTTGCAGATGGGATCATATACTGGAAGCCTGCAGTGCTTTCCTGTTCAATAGCCAACAAAACTACATACAAACACAATCCACTCCTATAGGAGTTTAAGGAAAATATTTGTATGAATGGCCAGGATAGCAAAAGGGGGGGTGGGAAACCCAGTAACATGAATGGGTTGCTTGTTATTTCAATGAAGTTCTATCCCTGGGATAGAAAGGTATTTATCAATCATCACATTTAATAGGATACATTCAAATACTTACACCCAGTGGTGAAATCTACTTACTTTCCCTACCAGTTCGGAAGCACACGATAAATAGAGTTCAGGGGAGAAATTCTGAATTAGAACTTTTTGTACACTGGTTTATTTTATTTATTTTTATTTATTTATTAAATTTGTATACCGCCCTTCTCTCGAAAGACTCAGGGCGGTTTAACGTTGCCTTCTTTTTCAAATAAGATTTTAAAATATATTGAAATATTCTATACCAGGGGTGTCAAGCTAGTTTCATCACCGCAGCATCACATGACATATCATGAATTTTTTTCCCCTTTCGCTAAACCAGGTGTGGGTGTGGCCAGCATGTGACGCATCCGGCCCATGGGCCCCAGGTTTGACACCCCTGTTCTATAGTATACTATATAGTATAGTTCTATACTATACTATATATTGCACTATACTGCACTATACTATATATTGCACTATACTAGTAAACTGTTCATTTGGCTATCTCCTCCTCCTTATTACTACTAACGCTGTTGCATCACAGTTTACAAACTAGTAACAGGTAGTTTTCTTAATGTAGTCTTCCTGACTGAAGTATGAAGGATGGTCCTCAGTGCAAAAACAGTTACCTATACCTGTCCTAAACAATAAAGAACAAAAAACTAGAATGCCAAGTACTGCATTTCTGGCATTGCAGACACACTGTCCAATGACTCTTTTATAAAAACAGGGAACTTTTAACCCTTTCCTCCTCTCTTCTTATGAAGTTCTCCCTACCTATTTTGCTCAAGTAATTCGGGGGCCCTCCCTAGTTTCAAAGATAAATACTGTAAGAGAAAGTAAATATTGCTGAAGAGAAAAGCACTTTATACATAAAATTTTATGCTCTTTCTTAAGGTAGCCCTATTGAAATTGATGGACCTGTGATTAAATAAATTTGAAGTAGAATTAATAATAACGTGATATGTACACCTATGCCAAAGAAGGGAGAAACAAGGCAGCCGTGATGCTAATTCCTCATGCAGGCAGAGTTTTGCTTAAGATCTTTACAAAGAAGAATAAAGCCATACATAGAGAAGAAAGGCCAAATGAACAGGCAGGTTTTAGAAAAAGCAGACGGACATGAGATTAGAAGTGTTAACAAAAGATGGATGGATAATGGAGAGAGCAAGAGAATTCAAGATGGTTTACTTTTCCTTTATTGGCTGCGGCAAGGCCTTTGATTGTGTAGATTCATGCCAGAATGAGGAATATATTAAGGCATGCCAGAACATTTGATTATTCTTCAGAGGCACCTTCAAAATGTACAAGAAGCTCCTGTAGAAACTGAATTTGGAGAAATCGCGCAGTTCAGAATTAGGAAGGCTTTGAGATAAAAATGCATATTATCCTCATATTTGTTCAATTACACAAGAAATATATTATATGATGGCAGGCTTGGAAAGATTACAGCTAGAATCAAAATTGGAGGTCAAAGTGCAAATATTTGATATATGCAGGGAGCACCACTTTTATCTGACAGATTAATTTCTCATGAAGATAAACATGGAAAGTAATTGTTTTTCATGTTCAATGTTTAATTATGGTTTCAGGTCTCAACTGATATACACATAAAATACAACCCTAAAAGATAACATGTGATAGGATTCTGATAAGTGCATTATCCCTATCCTACTAGAAATACCATTCTGCATCAGGTCCTAGATTCCAGGCAGCAACATTTTTCTTCTATGTTTACAACTTTTGAGTTTTTGCCAATCAAAAAATATTAGATACAGAAGTCATTTGGGTGCTCACAATGTTTCACTACAATAGGCTGCACAGCCTTAGTCAAATATCAGTATAGGGCTGAATCTTAAGAACTCATTACTTACATAGTTGGGGGTATTACTTGGAACCCTGTTCCTCATGTTTGAACTTCTCCAGATTCAGATGGCCAAAGACTCAGAGACTATTATATCTGCTTCTAAGACTGCCAAAGGGAGAGCATTAAAATGGTCTGTGAAGAAGGCCTGTGGTATTTAAATTAGTTAAGCAACTTCAGATAATTTACGCAATATCATTGTTATGTTCCACCGAATTGTAGCCATCTCCTGGCAATTCTGTTGATAAAAGTATCTTACCATATTATGTAATTCTTGTAGATAGGATAGAATAACAGAGTTGGAGGGGACCTTGGAGGTCTTCTTATCCAGCCCCCTGCCAAGGCAGGAGATCCTACACCACTTCAGACAAGTGGTTATCTAACAATTTCTTTAAAACTTCCAGTATTGGAGCATTCACAACTTCTGAAGGCAAGTTGTTCCACTGATTAATTGTTCTAACTGTTAGGAAATTTCTCCTTAGTTCTAAGTTGCTTCTCTCCTTGATGAGTTTCCACCCGTTGCTTCTTGTTCTACCCTCAGGCACTTTGGCGAATAGCTTGACTCCCTCTTCTTTGTGGCAACACCTGAGATATTGGAAGGCTGCTATCATGTCTCCCCAGGTCCTTCTTTTCATTAAACTAGACATAACCCAGTTCCTGCCACTGTTCTTCATATGTTTTAACCTCCAGTCCCCTAATCCTCTTCGTTGCTCTTCTCTGCACTCTTTCTAGAGTCTCCACATCTTTTTTACAACGTGGCGACCAAAACTGGATGCCGTATTCCAAGTGTGGCCTCACCAAGGCCTTATAAAGTGGCATTAAGACTTCAGGTGATCTTGATTCTCTCCCTCTGTTGATGCAGCCTAGAACTGTGTTGGCTTTTTGGGCAGCTGCTGCACACGGCTGGCTCC
>JANHFT010002629.1:186938-204508 GCA_032467955.1 Pseudoxenodon macrops | reverse complement strand
CAGTACTCTAGGTGTGGTCTAACCAAGGCTTTGTAGAGTGGTATTAATACCTCCCTAGATCTGGATTGTATCCCTCTTGAGATAAACAAGAAGAGGGAGCAGTATATATACTACCTTGAGCTCCTGTATAAAGGAAGAATCTGACTCTTAATAAATAACATAAAACAGTTATGTGGTTTCTATATATTATTTAGTGTTACTGTTACATTCATCAAGTGGTCCATTGTTGCCCTACTGTCGAGAACAATAGTTTATTGACACTGAATATACAGTATTTGGAAATGTTGTTTATTATACCAAACATATGTATCTGCTTCTCTGTTAAAGAAGAATAGAAAATGTCTCTATTATGCACTCCTCTTATGCAGATAAGAAGTACTCCTTACATCTTATCAATATACAACATTTTCATACTCTTATTTTATTCTATTCTATTAGAAATTACTACTTAATCAATATAACTTGGAGAGGCAGGATATATATTTTATTTTTATAGAAAAGAAAAAAATAGAAATTTTAAACCCACACCATATAATACCCAACTGTATACAAATATACAAACATACATAGAATAAGAGTTATCAACTCTTTCACCGAATTATACTTCAGGTTCTTATATGTTGGTTAACATGCATCACCAAAAGGCAATATATTTAGCAGTCATTGACAACAGACAAAAGTACACTTTAACTTCTGAGCGAACTTATGTACACATGAGTTAATCAAATTTACATTTGTGTTGCTAATTTTAAATGTCATAACCCCTTTTGAAAAAGACAAACATTGACCTGCTTCACACATTCCACTAAGTCATGGTTATCTCAAGCATCATTCATTGGATTCATATGATTCAGGTAAAGTAAGCTATCAAACATAGTTTATGTATCACAATAGCTGTGATTACAAGATACATCATGTCAAAACCAAATATTGGCTTGGTACAATGTATGAACACAGTCACAATCTAGCAGAAGAAGATCCAGACAGATTTACTAAATGTGAGCACAGTAATGACTACAGGTGGAAGATGATCTACCATGCAAAGAATTTATGAGAATAATTATGACAGTCACTTTTAAATCAACCAAGCCTAATGTTCTCAAATGCTTATCAATTTCCTTGTTTGTGTGGCTGTTAGAAAACACAAAATAGGAAGACTGTGTCCTGTTTCACCCCCTGGTAAATTAATTTTGCTCCATGGTACACAAATTGTACAAGTCAATCTTAACAATATTTCTACATTAAAGTTTTTTTAAATCAATCTGCTCATACCTTTATAATTTATTAGACAAACAGGGGGAGTCTCATCAAAGCTGATGAATAATCCAGCAAGAACAGGAGCTAGGGAGTCGATTGATCAAATTCTATAATGTCGAGTTTAACAGATTACTGAAAGGAAATTTATTAAATGAAGTATGACTCTACTTATATAGTCTAAAAGTGTCCTTCAAGCTTCCCCAGCTTGTTATTTAGAATCCATGCATATCTGAAAACCTAATCAATATCTTGTTTAAAAGAATGCATTTCTATTTGGGATCCGTACAAGTAAAGCTTCAGAGATAGAAGCAGCGGCAGGAACCGGTGGGTTCCTACCGGTTCTATCCAGTTCTATCGAACCGATAGTAACTTGGCGATGATGTCACAAAGTCAGTCCCATCGGTGTCTCCGAGGGCGCCACCATCTTGGATTTTGCTAATGCGAAGATGCTAGTTTTTTATTGCTGCAGGCGTGCACGCAGCTTCACGCATGCACACACAGCGCGACCCTGAGCAAACCGGCAGCAAAAATATCCGGAACCCACCCCTGGATAGAAGAAACAGGGGGAAAGGAGAACTATCCTACTGTAAATGGCAAGTTCTAAATAGATACATGACTTCATCAGATTGCTAGGTGACTTTGTTTTAAGAAGGTGATACTGAAGTAATATTTTACAGGATTATGTCACTACTCAATGCAAGAAATATTTTAAAGGATATAGGAAGAAGACAGAGGCATGATAGAAACAGTTGGACAATCAAACATTACAAGTAGTCCTCGAATTACAAAAAATCATTTAGTGGCCATTCAAAGCTTCAACGGCACTGAAAAAGAAAACCCATTTTCACAGTTATGACCATTGCACCATCCCCATGAACACGTGATCAAAATTTAGATGCTTGGCAACTGGCTCATCTCTATGGTCATTGCTGTGTCCCAAGGTTATGGGATCCCCTTTTGTTATCTTCTGACAAGCAAAGTCGATGGGGAAGCCAGATTCACTTAACATCCGAGTTACTAACGTATCCACTGCAGTGATTCCGTTAACAACTGAGGCAAGAAATGTTGTAAAATGGGGCAAAGCTCACTTAACAAATGTCTCACTTAACAACAGATTTTATGGGCTGAACTGTGGTTGTAACTCAAGGACTACCTGTATTTCTTCTGCCACTATTTGCTTTCATCCAATATCTATTTTTACTGCCACCTGAGTAAGAAATACGGACCTTTATAACTACTTCTTTTTTTATTATTACTCCCTGGGTTTTTTAAAACCTATCCTTATAAAATTCTTGTTGAGGCAGCTACAATAAGTTCTATAAAGCATTAGCACTCTGATCCAACTGAAATATTTCCTTTTTTCCAAACCAGAATTTAAAAATAAGGATGTGCAAAAAGTTTCGGTCTGAAAATATTCTGAGCTGAAATCACGTTTCAAAGGTTCCAAGCTTCCAAAGCACTTAGAACAAAGCAGCAGAACGTTTGAGTGTTCCAAGAATCCTTTGTACTGCTGTTTGTTGGTATGTAATTGGTTGGCCTTTTTTCAAACTTTTTTTCTGACAGCAGGAACAGTCCAGAGCTCAGTACTGTTAACAGGGTGGGAGGGGTGGTGGTGAGAAGAAGAAAGTGTAGAGAACAGGGAGGAAAGCAGCACTTAAGCACGCAGCCATAGAAGAAGACAGCTATTCACCCATGCAAGCTTTCCAGCCTGTTCGTGAGTAATCACTATTTTGTTTAGCTTTGTTTTATTTCTTTGCTATGAGGAAATTAGACTTCAAAGGGGTAAACAATGTGCAATGGATTTGTGCTTATTTTGTCGGCAAATAAAGCAAATGTGCATGGGGGGGGGAGCATATTGTGATTAGCATGCAATTGGTGCAAATGCAAAGATCACCAGTATAATGTTGGTTTAGTTAATTTGCTGAGTTTGGATATGAGTGTGCATATTACACTTGCGCATATTACTCTGCTGAAGCTAAGCATAACTGAGATTTAGTAGGTTATGCATTCTGTGAATCCCCTTGTATTTACTGCCATGTTATAATTTTATTCCTGCAGTTAAAAGGAATCAGCAGCTACTCCGTGTATAAGAAAAAAATTAAGCAAAGGGAACATGATTTATTTTGCCAACAGCAACAAAAATGTGTAATTGTATGTTTAAAAATCATGAACTTTAAGGAAAAAAATGATAGGAATAAAATCATAGGAATAAAAAAAATGTAATTGCCTTCCTGGCTTTTTTATTTTCTGACTTAGAAAGATGCTAGTTGAAAGGAATGGTGGCTGTTTTTTGCCTTGTTCATTTGCTGGCTCAATTCCTCAGAATATATTTAAACGCTAACTACCAGTAATCTATTTTATATAACTAAGAAAAAGTGGTTCTGATACCAGATTCTTATTTGAACAAACTTATATTTCAGGATTAGGCCAGGCCTATTTTACCATTGTTTTCTATGATAATTTGTATTTTAGTGCATTCATAAATGTTTTAAAAATCAACCTTTAGCCAGTTTTTATCCAAGTTGATTGGCCAGTAGCAATCAGCATGGTCTACCACCAATCTATTTGTGAAATTGTGGAATGTGTAACAAGGGAACGATGGGTTCTGAATATAATTAAAAACTTCACACAAACAAAAAACTTTTAGTTATTTATCTTTACTTCATATGACTCTACAGAAATCATTATGTCATAATGTATAATTATTCTTCATCTATTTGTATACTTACAAAAACCAGCCATTTGTTGATTTTCACTGGAAGACAGTGAAGGGAGGACAGGAAGGAAGGAAGGAAGGAAGGAAGGAAGGAAGGAAGGAAGGAAGGAAGGAAGATTTGAATACAGGCTCTGAACTGAAAAGGGAAACTCTGAATCTGAGATAAAAAAGTACTCTTTTCCAGATCACCAAGTCTAGATCCAAACAGAATCATGTGCATATGCTATTAGTATCAGAGATGGGTTCCTACCAGCTCTAATCGGTTCTTTAGAACCGTTAGTAGCTCAGCGATGACATCAGAGAGCCGGTTCTGTCGGTGTCTCTGGGGGAGGCGCCATCTTGGATTTTGCTTCAGCGCATGCACAGAAGCTACTTTTTTATTGCTTCGCATGCACACCCATACAGCACGACCCTAAACGAACAAGCAGCAAAAGAATCCAGAACCCACCCCTAATTATTATACTCTATTATTGTTCTTACTTTTCAAACTAACCTTTCTGCAATAAATGCTCCAATCTGTTTAATTCCAGTTCTAAACACTGTCTTAGCAATAGCAAAAGCACTTAGTGCTTTACAACTCTCTCTAAGCGGTTTACAGAGTTAGTACATTGCCCCCAACAATCTGGGTCCTCATTTTACTGCCCTTGGAAGGATGGAAGGCTGAATCAAGCTTGAGAATTGAACTCCTGGCAGTGGGCAGAGTCAACCTACAATACTGCATTGTAACCACTGAGCCATCAGGGTTCTTTAATTATTTACATTGCTCTGAAGTACACGAAAACAAGGGACATAATTTAAAATATTTAAAGATATTTTTGCTCCATTTTTTTTCAGGAACAGGAGCATCAAAACTTATCAGTTCTAAGGTGTAATGAAGATTCTCCTTCTCCAGTTGTTAAGATTCTTTCCATTGAAAATCTACAAGAATTGTGATCATTCAAGCTGAAGCTACTCCAGACCTAATATAGAAATTGTTGCCTGTTACTGAATCTATCAAATGAAGACTCTCCATAGACATTTATTAAATGAAGAGCGAGTGCAAAAAATAATTTCTAAATGCACCTCCCATTTGTTAAATTCATCATAGAAGTAAGAGTTGGGAATACTAGAGGAAACATTAAAGCAAAATAGTTTGGCTTCCAGATATTCAAAATACACAAAGTACCCAGTAAAAAACAATTCCTAAAAGTTTGAAAACAATTTTCATTTATACAATTCAGAATGCTGGAAATTAAGGCATTTTTTCATATTCATTATTATTAAATCTTGCACTGCTGAATTAGGTGGTGTCAACTGATAAATCATTAATTGGCCCCAATATGTAACTATTCACATGAATGATTTACTCATTTTAGCAGTGTAGCATCTCAGCAACAATTTCAGCAAGGACAAGCCACAAACCATCCAACAGTTCCATTCCTGGAAGCTATGGAACCTCTGCAAGATATTCTGGGAATGAAGATGTTGGACAGTTTGTGACTTGTCCTTGCTGTGATCAGAACTCTTGTTATTCTTAATATTAATAACCTCCTCTGTGTAGGAACTGGCACTTGATAATTATTTCTTACCTGTAAATGACGCTATATATGCTTTAAACATTAAAAATTAAAATCGATGTACAGTGCTTTAGATATTACATGAACTGTTAATTTCATGGCAGAAGAAGATAAAATATTTTAATTAATAAATTAATTGAAATATCTCAATTATACTTGGTGTGAAAAGATTATTCACGTAGGTAGTAATTTTTACAAACTAGCAGTGATTTCTACTAATTCATAGAAGACAATGCCTTCTCCTCTTTTTAAGATATGTGTTAACCCTGAAGCCATTTTGGAGCATCTTCAGGCTGCCACAGAGAGGCTGGATGGAGCTGTGGGAATGTGAGGGGAGAATAGAGATAGCTGGGGACTTGTAGCCAAAATAATATTCTCCTGGGAACCAAGGACACCAGGTGCTGGAGAGGCGTGAATTGAAGCCAGCTGGAATTGGGACTGTGACCTGATTGGACCATGTGATGGACATGTCAACAGGGGGGGGATTTGATTTCTAATTTGGGTGGCAAAAACATCGGGACTTCACAATCAGGTTTTCTCCAGATATACCAATATGTTATGCCTAATAAATTTGGACTTTGAGGAGAGCCTTGGCCTTGGAGTTTTGATTGAATTGGGTCTATTACTTGGAACCCTGACATTATGTTTGATTTGATTCAAAGAAAACTGATGATTTACAAGTAGAGGTAGTTGTAGGTTGTGATAAAGTGGGCCATCACATGACCAGACCCATTTTAAGACTATTATACTGACAATTGTTAAGAAAACACCACAATCATTAAGAAAACCCATTGTTTGCTATGGGACATTTTCTGCCAGAAACTGGAAATAAACACCAATTTCTGGCAAAAAAAAGTTGTAAATCACTGACATATGACCACAGGGCACTATAAACAGCAATAAATGTAGGCCGGTTGCCAAGTGTCCAAACTGTGTTCACATGATTGTGGGTAGGACAAGTCAAAGTTTTAAAACCAGGCTTATAAGTAGCTTTTGGAGATCCATCATAGATCTGAATAGCTAT
This sequence comes from Pseudoxenodon macrops, assembly GCA_032467955.1. Classification (NCBI taxonomy): domain Eukaryota; kingdom Metazoa; phylum Chordata; class Lepidosauria; order Squamata; family Pseudoxenodontidae; genus Pseudoxenodon; species Pseudoxenodon macrops. The sequence continues at coordinate 197,955 of JANHFT010002629.1, read as the reverse complement.
ATAAATATAGTTAATAAATAAAATATTTGCTCTAAAAAACTACTCAGTAATACAGTTCTCATTTAAGAATTGGGGATTAGAAAGAAAAATAAACTTTGCCCTTTGATATAAATTCACCATATTTTCACTTTATAAATCAGTATATTAATTTTGCAATTTTCTAAAACTATATACCAAAATCTATATACCAAGAATGATATTTACCGGAATATATCTATAACATTATGATTAAAAACACAAAAAAAGTACTATACAACAAAAATAAAAGATGTATTGAAACATCTACACAGATACACAGACAAAACACATGTATAACACATAATGAATATTAAATATGTACACATTTTAAATGTACTTCTAAAAATGATGTAAAATCTATGGAAGAAATGAATATATGGAAGAAATGAAGAAAGTGATATATTTTTTCCAGCACCATTTCTCACTTTCAATCCTTCCTGTGTATCATTTCATATGAAAGCAACATCTTTATCAAGATAATATAAAGGATAGATATACTGAACATTTGGTTACAAAATCACCCTGTGCTGCAGCTATAAATGGGCATATTTATTGATCTATAGAAACAGTTACTGCTGAAGTTACCTCTTCTATACCTTTCCATCATCATCTCCTTACTTTCCACCATTTTTCCATTGCCATCATAGTTTTATTTGTTAATATAAGACATGGAAGAAATTATTAAATACGTAAGGAAAAAGCTTATTATTTAACATCTTCAACCACTCATCAAAAGGCCACAGATGGAATTCTACATTGTTTTCACTGTCTATAATTTAAGAATTAGTACGTCATTCTCAAGAGATGACTGGGAATCATTTCTTCCATAGATACATTCATATCCAGATAAAACAGTTGTATGATCTTCACACCTTACACTGATCCCACATTAGTAGTGGCCAAAATATAAATCTTTATCTTCTAACCATTACCATGTCAAAATTTCACACACAACATCAAAGTGTGAATGCCTAGAACATGAAAGAATATTTTTTCTTTTTTTAAAATAACTGCCCATCAAATATGAACTGGTAGGAAAAGTGAGAACATTGAACACACAACTGTGAACACAAAGCTTCTTGTCCTAATTGAAGCACACAAACTAAAAAAATTCAAGAATGCTGAAAAGGATTTGATCAAATGAATGCCATGAACAGCCTGCCATTAAACCAAGATCTAGATGCACCATGATAGAACACAGTTAATACCTAACTATGTTATAATGTTTTTCCATGAGGTATACAGTACCCGTGATTCCCAAAAAATAAGACAGGGTCTTATTTTCTTTTGACCCCTAAAATAAGCGCTTGGCCTTATTTTTTGGGAGGTCTTATTATTTTTGAGGTGCAGGAGATGGCGAGCATGGTCACCTCATGGCTGCTGCTGTGTTTTGCGGAGGGCTTTATTTTTGGAGGACGGCTTATTTTAGCACATGCGCTCAAAAGCCTGATGGGGCTTATTATCCAGGGAGGTCTTATTTGCAGGGAAACAGGGTACTTCTTGAGATAATTTTCTTTTAAAGCTCAGCTCTGCACTAAATATAAATCCTTGCTTATATGAAATAACTTAGCCTACTGGAGGCCATGAGATCAGTAATGATTTTCAGCTAAGTCTCTCAAAGGTGATTCAAAAATCTGATAATGGTGTAACTTGTATCTCTTTCAGCTTCTTGAAAATGCTAGAGTTGATGTGAAGCTTAATTTTTCCATAGAAACAGAAAATCTTTAAGGAAGAATAAAGCACCCACAGGCCTTGTACTGTCTCCTTTTGCATTTGCTTGCAGTTACTTTATAAGTGATTGATCTCATTAACTGTATAAGGCTAACACCTGGATTCAGAGGCACCTTTTTATCTCATTACATAGTAAGAACAACTTAGGGAACTTAGTTTGTGTTTTAGGAAAGCACAGCAGAATTGGGAATCCTCTTTGGAATTGCTCCACAACTATGGAGAAGGATACATTTTGCTGAAATACCATCACATATGGATCTTCTTGGAAAGTTTGCATAGTAACAAAAAGCCAAAAATCTTTATTAAAAAGATGATGTGTCATCCTTGCATCACCTCAGTATCCAAGTCAGCACCTAATTTTGCTCCTACATTATTGCAAACATAACATGAAATGAGGCCAGGCACTGGGCAGAAAATGGCAACCCATCAGAAAGTAACTGCTGCCTAGCTGACACCACTTGATGTCACCTGATCAGAGAGACAGATGAGAGATTACATTGAGGGATGATGTAAGGAGCAAGACATTTAGCTGCCTCGGTTTATATACTAAATCAATTCAGAGGCACTGAGGCAGAGCAGAATGTTCGTTCCAACTTCAGTGTTCAGATATTGCACGAAAAAAGCATATAGGTAGCGACAGGCAAACTTGTGGCAAGGGGAGGCATCCTTAAATACAATGCTTGGCAGGTGGCTAGGCAATTGGAGGTCATTACCTGAAGATACTCAGCTAACATCTAAACCAGGGGTGGGTTGTAAACTGTTTTGCTGCTGGTTCGCTCAGGGTCGCGCCTCGCACGCGCCTTAAGCCTGTGCTTGCTTGCACAGCAGTCAAAATTAGTCAAAATGGCAGCTTTCACGGAGACACTGAAGGAACCGACTCTGTGACATCATCATTGAGTTACTAACGGTTCTATAGAACCAGATAGAACTGGTAGAAACCCACCTCTGATCTAAACCAGTGGTGGAATTCAAACTTTTTAACAACCAGTTCTGTGGGCATGGCTTATTTGACGTACTACCAAGAATGTAATAAGGGTTAAAGGAGAGGCAGTTTTTGTAAGCAAGGCAATAAAGATTAGGCTAAAAACAACACTAAAAAAACAAAAGGAGATTGCTTCTAACAACCGGTTTTTCCGAACTGCTTAGAAAGTTAATAACCGGTTCTAGAGAACCAGTTAGAACTGGTAGAATCACACCTCTGATCTAAACCTGTGCTTGACAGATGGTAGTGAGGTACTAAACCAACAAAACCGGCCCCATCATTATTGTGTCCTCAAGAAGAGCAACAACAAAAAAACTAAGAAATTAGATTCATTGTAAAAAAAAAACACTTTAAATCTCTAATAAAAATTAAGTCCTATTAAATTCAACTAAACTTCTAATAAGTGGGTATATGATTGCACTCAATTTCATAAATTTGGGACCCTTTGAAATAAGCAGCCCTGTAATGAAGTCAATTCCTCTAAAAAGAAATAGCTAAAAAAGAGAATAGAGAGAGGAGGGTAAAGCCTACATTTTAAAGAAGGAGAAAAGGAAGAAAAGCACATCCAGCATGTGGTCTCTGTCAGCAATACACTTGTGGCTACCCATTTTAAAAAAAATACAGTATATAGATGATTATTTTTCACTGGAAAAGCACAATAAATCAAATTATTTGACACTGTAATTTTTGGCAAGTTTTCCAACAAAATTTCAGTCTGCCCACCACACTATTAAGATAATGTCTGTTACTTTATGTCTTTATTGATGCCATAGAAATGCTATGACCACACACTTATAAAATAGAAACCTTACATATTTAGGGAATAAAAGAAGTTTTTTCCACTTGCAACTTACTATTACCAATATATAAAATCAATGCCTGAATATGGAAAGTAAAAACTGAAGTCAACATTTCCTTAAAATGGACAATATGTCTGTGTATAGTGGACACAGACAATTTTAAATAGTGTGTGTGTGTGTGTGTGTGTGAAATATATATATTTCAAAGCAATATTGATTGATTATGAATTGTTTATATTATCCATATAAATAATCAACTAGTATAATATTTACCTCAGAAGTCAAAATCCTCTTCATAACCACTTACTTTACAGTAGAATCTAAATGTAAATCTAAATTTTGAAATGTTCTTCATTTTGTATTACATTAATTGGCTTAAAAGAAAAATTAGACTACTGTTAATAAGAAGTTTTGCTACCACAAACTATTCTACAGTCTGTCTTGAGAGGAATGGTGTCCTCTAACTTCATGATTTATAGAATATGGCAATCAAGTCCTTCTTATCCTATGATTCTATGGAAGCTTTTCTACTTCAAAGCTTTTCTTACTGCTTCTTCTCCATTTCCCAAACATATGCAACAACAAGGAACTTTTATCATTGTTATCTACATGCTATGGAACGGAATCATAGTCATTTTAAACTTCAAATGAGAAGTTCTCAAAGAGTAGCTCTTTAGAGAGAGACGCTGCATTTTTCCAACATTAATATTGTGTGCTGATACATGAGCACAGCTGAAGGCCTTCCGAAATTAGATTTTGAAGATCATGCCAAACATTTTCCCAAAGTTGGAAGACAGATAACTGTGCTAACATGAATAAAAGATACCACTGTTAAAACAATAAAATATCTGGCTGTAGAAAGATCAACTACTGTAACTGTATCAACTAACAACAGCTATTATGTTAAAAGTTAAATCAGAAAACATCAACATCTATGCTTAACAAAGTTTTTTTTTTAAGGCAAACTAAACATGGCCTTATTGGGAAAAACTTGTATATTTATATCCAAGAAAAAGAACTGTTAAACTTGCTGCTTTCTTATTCATTATATTCAAGCATACAACTTAGCCCTGGTTTACTACAGACAAAATTATTGCACTCTGATTCTGCTGAAAGGAGGAACCAGAAAGTCTTGCTTTCATTTTAGATAAACTGTAAATTGATGTGTTCTCCAAATTCAAAATAACAGTTCATGAATCTGGCTTATTTTCTTTAACCTTACCCAAGATTAACCACAAACCATTTCAAGAAAAAAAATAAGGTGAATCTGGCAGAGATGGGAATCATTTATAAATAGAAGCTAATATAATTTAGTATAATAGTCAAACCAATCCACAGTACAATCTCAAAAAGATTGTAGATAAGGAAAGCTGCCCTAAACGATGACTCAAAATGTACCACCCCTTTGGGACATACCATCCTATGCTGAGTTGAGATAACACTGTTCCAGTCAGAGTCTGGTTGGATTGTAGTGACTAGAGCTGGGAGCTCTTCAGAGTGAGGTTTGTTGTGCAATATGGTGTGCAGAGGCAGATGGGAAGTGACAAGTTCTTCATTGTTGTCGTCTTCCTGCTCCTGTGATGCTAAGTCCTGGGTTGTTGTTCCCTCTCCATCAGATGCAAATGGAGAGGTGGCCTGCTTGGAAGACATTCTTCTACAAAATAAGCAAAGGAAATACACAGACGCTTTTTATTAATTAGAAAGATAAGATTGTAAATGTAACAAATGCATTCTGAGGCTGAGAAATATGCAAATTGTAGCCTTCTTATCACGGTGAAAAGATGACTAAGAGCTTGTTGAGGTAATGTTATCACAATAAAGCATACATTTTATAGCAAATTTGTTATTGAGAGAGGTTGAAGTCAGGTTAAGGCACTCTGGCATGGAAGTAGCTTTTTTCAATCCTATGTAGCACCAGACTTCCTACCTGGAACAAATTCACCATTCATGGAGAAGCCTTTAAAGTTGGCAACATTTGGGGCTCCAACTGGCCACTTCAGATCACTGGACTCTACACCTCCATGGCCATTTGTGCTGATATCACACACACACAGCCATTTCCTTTTTCAGTGAAGGGAGACAGGAAACTTGGAATTCAGAGATGAGAATACTGACCTTATGTAAATCTTTGTAATGTCCCAAAACTGCTTTCTCAAGACGCAACTGGACTTACTGGCTTTTCTTTGAAGATGTTTCACTTCTCATCCAAGAACCTTCTTTAGCTCTGACTGGATGGTTGGGAAGTGGAAGGATTTATCTTGTCCTGATAGGTTTGTTAGGAGAACAAGTATAGGAGAACAAAACCATCAAGACAAGATTCAGCAGTCCATCTTTATTTAAAAGACAAAGGCCATTCTTTTGAAGACAGCAAAGTCCACATTTTGCACAGAAGGGTCCGCTGGTTTGAAAGAGGGGTCAAAGAGGCCATCTATGTCAAATTGAACAGCCCTCTCTCAATAGAAGGAGAGGGATATGAAATCATCTGTCTCCAGTCTATAACACAGTCCTTTCACATTTCCAAGAAGGCTCCAAATCCATTTGCACTACTCAGGTGACTCTGAGGACAAACCTCCAAGTTGCTTCAACGACTCTCTAAACGAATGCAAATGACCAGCTGTCTGCAAGGAATATAAATCCTTTCATTTTTCACCATCCAGTCAGAGCTGAAGAAGCTTCTTGGATGAAAAGTGAAATGTCTTCAAAGAAAAAAAAGGAAGTCCAGTTGACTCTTGACAAAGCACCTTTGGGACAGCCATGAGCTGGGTGACTGAGAATTTCCATAGACAGTCATCTTCAGAGTTTTAAAGAAGCCAGGGTTCCTATCTATGCATAGATTAAAGTCCGTAGAGACTTCTGCCAGTCAGCATCAAATAGCACACAGAAGATCCTATCATTCACATTGCTATTTAAGATTATTAAGATTAGGGAAAATAATTGTAATGTATGAATCAGCCAATGAATATAGTCAGATACAGTAGATGTTTGCTGCAACTGTAGTAAGCTATTCTAGCCAATTTTTTTGAATGCTTACTTTCATTGTGGTACTTTTCTTCAAGGATCTGAAAATCACATTTTAAAAAAGTTCTATCCATCAGAATATCAACAGTGGTTTCCAACTCCTAGAAGAAGAGAGACAGCAATTCCAATAGGTTTCCAAATTTGATGAAGACAGCTATGGAAATTCTTGCCATTGGTTTTATGCTGATTTTGGAAAAATAAAATATTTGTGATGGCTCAATCATCACAGTAACCTCTGTTCATTAAAACTCTTTTTTTCTAAGGAAAATATTTCCCAAACTGCCCCCAATCCAGAGTGTAGGCCATTACAGTGTGATTCTGTTAACAAAGTCCTGGAATATTAATGCAGAAAAGTGATACAATGCTATGTATTTCTTACTGAATAATTATAGCTTGAGTGGTTTTTCACAGTTTATAGGGTGTCAATTTTTTATCTATTTCAAACAAGGGGCATAACATTTTGAATACAATTAAATAAAAAGAAGCATTAAAAATATTAAATATATAATATATGTTAATATCTCCACTCTATATATTTAACTTTTTGGTCTTAACCTTTAAACCATTTTCACCAGAATAGAATCAATATAATGCTAATAAAATGTAAATTATTTCAGTAAAAATTGAAATGTGGTAGAGATTCTAAATTTTCTAAAATCTAAACATATATCATTTTTGCTAAAACTGTTTCAACAACTCTAGAATGAGGTCTCCACCTTAATTACTCTTTAATAATAATTGATTTCATACAATTTCCTTTAAAATGCGCAAATCAGTTAACAAGGGAAACCACATGAGCATTTTCCAAATTAGCAAATCATTAACTCAGTAGTACTGTTTCTATAGACAAATAATTACTGATTAAGGAGCCTGGAAATCTGAGAGTAACAGTTAAATTTACAAATCTGACACATGCTTTCATGAATATTACAGTGAAAGAAATATCAAGTGTAAAAAATAATAATAATTAAGTTAATTCCAATTTAAACAGTAGGTTTTAATGTAGCAGACCAACTTTCACATAGGATTTAACAGCTACTATTAAATTTCTCACTATTAATGAGAAGATTCAGATTTAGTATCCTACATGAAAAAATAATAATAATAAATTATCTAATATTATTTATTTTTAAATGAAAGCATTGTACATTTCTTGAATAACTTTGCAATATATAAAAATAACAATATATAGCAAAAGAAAAAACCTTATAAATAATTATAATGATGTTTAGGCTGACATCTCTGCCATGAGAATTAGTTACATAGAAGTATCATCTAAGATGCTACATTAAAAGTGACTTACAATATAAACAACTAAGAAGCTGATTCCTGAATATTATGTACATTTCAAAACCAAAAAACAACTGTTGTCAAAGGAGATCATGGTCTAATTGTAATATAGGTATTGCACACAGATAAGTCATAACAAATATTTAGAATCAGGGTGCAAGACGTAATACTTTATTTCAAAGACAATAAACAGACTATACCCATGCCTTATTCTGCATACTGAAATTGTGAATATATTGTCAGAGATTTAACACAAAGGTGCCTTTAAAACAGTTCTTTGGAAGATGATTTTATTCACTTGAGTCTTTGCAGGCATCTTCCAATTACAAACAGGACCGACGTCTTCCAGAAGGAATACATTTTGGCTGCATTTTTCAGTTTAAATTAATCATGACACAAACCCAGAAATGAAAATGTCTCATAAGAATAATTCCAACTACAAACTGCACCAATGAATAACAGTGCACAAACCTAATTATATGCAACTGTGCAGCTGCAAAAATAGGTTAAATCTGTCTAAAGCTCTGAGATGATTTTTAAAGGCTGGTTTGTTAGGCAGTGTTTTCTTAAGAAAGGCCGGGCCCTCAGTCCTAATCAGCCAATAAATTATTTCCTGCAATTATATTAAATAGAAAATTATCTTCAAATTGGGAATGTTAATTGAAAATCAAAATTCAGAGTGAAGTTTAGAAATTACATGCTGAATATAATTAGCCTGGAAAGACTTCACCTGTTTCATAAACAGGCTTCGGGTAATTCCTCAAGTGACCATTGTGGGGGATGGGGGAAAACGTTATTCTCTCAAAACAACCAATACAGCAGATATAGCCATCATCCATCCATCCATCTTTCCTTCCTTCCTGCCATTTTTTAATTTGTTCATAAACAGAATACCCAATGTTCGTATCACCTGAGAAGTGTTAAAGACGATATAAATATGCTTTATAGACTGTGAAATTTGCTTTAACAAGAAAATAATAATAATTTTATTGCAGCTGAGCTTGCTATATTACCCAGGTATGTTTATAGAGTATAAGTACTGTACATTCATACCTTCTCTATTTAAAAACTTGCGAAGAAAGAAGCCCTAGGTCCTGAACTATTTTAGTTTCTTTATTCATAACCTTCAACCTCAATTCAAACAGTTTTGCTCCAACCAGCAGAAACTGCCACATTCTATGAAAATGAGAATCAGGTTATTTGAAGGACCGTCTTTTCCCAATCACATCTACTTAACCTATCAGAGCAAAGATGCTAGCAACGCTATGGATCCTCTCTCCTTGGAAAGTACATCTAGTTAGACCAAGAAGAAGAAGGGCCTTCTCCATGTTCCTGTGGAACATCATCCCCACAAAAATAAGATAGGCACCCACTCTTTTGCAAGGCCCTGAAGACCTGGTTTTGCTAATGGACCTGGGGAACCCAGAGTGGGATAGAGGCCATCAAGTGGCATGTTTGACGGATTGTTTTTACCAGAGAGATGGGATGTTATCATTTTTTGTTTTTTTCTATGAAATCTGTATCTTTGTAAGCCACCCAGAGTCATTGAAAATGACCTCGGGGGCCATATACCGGTATATTTTCTTAAATAAATAAATAGATTAAAAAAAAGAAATTTAATTGCAGTTCAGGGGTGAATTCAGATTATACATTCTGGGATGAATAGACAAGCAGTTATCTTTCCACTCCCATTTCCACGTTTTGTCACAAGAGTTATCCAAAAAGTAGTTACTTTAGCTTTTTACCAAAAGCACAACCCTAGTTTTCATTTGTTCTGTTTTACCTTTCTTTTTCATTTTTAAAGCAGATAAAATTAAACTTTCCCTATGAAAGGTAGGATACAAAATAATAAAAATAGACAGTCCTCAACTTAAAACCCACAATTGGGATCAGAATTTCTGTTACCAAGCAAGGTGCTTGTTCAATGAGTCACAACCAATGATTTTACAACCTTTTTTGACCTTGTTATTAAGTAAATCGCTACAGTTGTTAAGTGAATCAAACAGTCATTAAGCAGATCCAGGTTGCTACCTTACCTTTCCTGTCAGAACTTGGCTATGAAGGTTGCAAATGGCAACCTTCATAGCCAGATGCTGCAACTGTTACCAAGAGCCCAAATTTGGATCATGTGACCATGAGATGCTACAATGGTTCTAAGTAAAAGAACTGGTTGCAAGTCACTTTTTTCAATGCTGCTGTAATTTCAAATAGTTGCTAATAAATAGTTGTAAGCCAAGAACTATTGCTGCCATAAATAATAATCTAATAGTGCTGTTACTCCTTATCCTTATTTTAATGAAAAAACTAAATAAATATGTTATGCGGTTATATTTATGATGTAACTGCATTTTCTGAAATTTAAAATACTTTTATTTATTTATTTCCTTTTTTTATTTGTATGTATACCTCAAGGCAGCTAACATACCTAATATTCTTCCTATTTGTCCCACAACAGCAACCCTGTGAGGTGGGTTGGGCTGAGAATGAGTGTCTGGCCTAAACTCACCCAGATAGCTTTCATACCTAAGGTGAATTCATGGTCTCCTTTTAAGATTTCATTATCTTCATTACTAATCTTTAAAGATAGTATTTATACAACATAGAATAACAAGATTGGAAGGGATTTTGGAGGTATTCTCATCCAACCTCCGTTATACTATTTCAGACAAATGGTTGTTCAATCTCTTCTTAGTGATGGAGCACCCACAACCCCTGGAAGGAAGCCATTCCACTGTTCTCACTATCAGGAAATTTCTCCTTAGTTCCAGGTTGGAGATGCCTTACTTGAGGTAAGGTGTTTTTTTTTAAATACCCTCCAGTTGACACTACTCCTCTTGCTATACTCTCAGCAGAAACATTTCTCCTTCATGTCTCAAAGGTGCTTTTTCAAAAGGCAACTGGACTATGTTTTTGAAGAAGAAGACATTTTGTCTTCTTCCTCAAGGAAGAACATCTTCCTCAAGGAAAAAAAACATAGTCCAGTTGCCTTTTGGAAAAGCATCTTAGAGACAACCATGACCAGAATGACTGAAAATCTCTACAAACACTCCTTCTCCATATTTAATAAAACACAGAAACAGAACTTTTTTTTTTTTGTTGTTTTTTTTTTTTGTTTTAAGCAGTAGGGAGGCAGGAGAGGCCTCTGTTTTGCCAATACTTCACAAAGCACCTTCTTAAT
>JANHFT010002629.1:168642-183936 GCA_032467955.1 Pseudoxenodon macrops | reverse complement strand
AGTCTCCGTGTTTCCAGTGTCTTCTTCCCCACTTGGAACTGAACCTAGATGGACATTTCTTCCTACACACTAATTTAAACAATCAGTAGATGGCAATCATAGATGGGCTTGAAAAGTAGTGAATCCTTTCCGCTTCACTTAAGGACTGGGCCCCTTAGAATTCCTGTACTGAATATAGAATGGTTGATGTTGTCTCTCTGGTTTGACACAGAGCCCTTTTCTTACACAGCTATTAATCTAGTTCAGGAGTCCCCAACCTTTCTGGCTTTTGTGGCCCAGAGTTGTCGGCATCGGGGGGGAGAGGAAGTGGTTCTGCACAACCAGTGGGTGTATGTGCTTGCATGTGCTGCTCCATTTGTACGAAGGGCCAGGGGTTGGGGATCCCTGAAGGAGTTGATAAGTTAGGTTCTGCTTCAAATTAAAATTAAATACTCTGTGTGTTTGTGTGTGTGTGTGGACGCGTGCATGCATGCATGCATACATACATCCCTTTATATATATTCATATATTCTTTTAATGACCCCATAATCCCTTGCAGGGTGGATTCTGAGCAACTGAATGGAGCTGAGTGTTTATTGGCTGGATGTCCTTCCTGTTGCCAATTAAGAGTTTTTGACAGCAGATACAGTGGTGGATTGCTGCTTGTTCGCTCCAGATCCGCTCACCTGCCCGGATGTCTCCGTGCCTGACAGAAGCTTCTGCACATGTGCAGAAGCATCACGTGTGCGCACGCTCACAATAGTGAACCGGTAGTGGCGGTAATTGAAACTTACTACTGAGCTAACATATTCTCATTATACCCAGAGGGAGAAATATCTGCCTCTACCTAGGATCAAACTCACAGCCTCCTGATTGTGAGGCGAGAGCCCCATCTCTAGGCCACTGCACCACTCAAAAGTAAATACTGTATATAGGATTCAAAAATGGCTAGTATATGATTCTGGTTTCCTGTTCAATTGGAACATGTGATTAAATCTTCATTGCAGAATATCAAGTCATTATGTCATACAGCTGCTTTCAGGAAGAGTTTTACTGGTGTTTTTTTTTTAAGGATACCTGTAGTCTTATATTAGTCCTGATAAAACAAACCTCATTGGTCAGGACCATATTGGATTATAATTTATAACTACCTGTTTATATATGCCTTTGGGTTGGAGTGTAAAAGGAATCTAATTTATAAAGGTATATGATATAGTTATTTATTCATGTAAATGTATTGAATATCCTCCGGGCACTTTTTCAGGGAATCGTGAAAGGTTCCCAAAACCCACAGAGTCATTCTGAGAACAGGCTCCCAGAGGTGACTCATCTCTATCCTGCTCCTTACCTTACCTATTGCACTGTGTCAGTTTGAAAGGAAGATAATATCTGATAGCAAACTACTCTGGAGTCCACCACAGTGATGCTTCACATCCATCAAGGGTGCTATGATGATCCAGAGACAAGACAAAAAGAGTTCCCTTTACCAGTTTGGGAAGAGTATCTGCCAGGAAGAAAGCAGCCAGCCCCCAAGTCCTGAGTGCTTAGGTTTTGGGTTTTTTGCTTGGCAAGATGGCAGCCTTGGAGAAATGCTCTCTGATAAGAGAGGGCTGTGAAAATATCTACAGACCCCTCACATCCTGGACATAAATTGTTTCAACTTCTACCCTCAAAAAGACGCTATAGGACACTGCACACCAAAAACAAGGACAGTTTTTCCCCGAATGCCATCACTCTAAACAACTAATTCCCACAACACTGTCAAATAATTTACTAAGACTGTATTGCTATTATTCCTCTTTTCCTTACTCTTCACACTTATTACTGTAACCATGTTGCTTGTATCTTTCAATTATATTGTTTTTATTTGTTTCCTAGTACGATTTGATAACTTATTAGTAACCTTGACTATTACAAAGTGTTGTATCTTATGATTCTTGATGAATGTATTTTATTCTCCTTATGTACACTGAGAGCATATACACCTAAGACAAATTCCTTATGTGTCCAATGACACTTGGCCAATAAAGAATTCTATTCTATTCTAATAGCAGTTTGATACTGGAGACAACTCAACTGAAGGAGAATGAACTCCTGAACTTGCTGGTGGTTCCAGTAAGGAAACAAAAGGATGTGGCCCAAGTTTGAGTTTGCTAGCAGGTCAATAGCTGAATGAATGGTGCTAGTTTTCTGCCATTATTTTAAAATACCATAGAATTATATTAGAAATAGATGGCCAGTGGATATATGGAATTTATTTTATCTGTGATGTGTTGATTATGTGTCATGAAGTCAATGTCCGGTCTTAATGATATAATGACATAGAATAGAATAGAATAGAATAGAATAGAATAGAATAGAATAGAATAGAATAGAATAGAATAGAATAACAGAGTTGGAAGGGACCATGGATGTCTTCTAGTCCAACTTCCTGCCTAAGCAGGAAACCCTACACCACTTCACAGAAGTGGTTATCTAATGTTCAAGTCTGTCTTGTTGCAGTTCAGATTTCATGTTTTACTCTTTTCATTATTGCTCCTCATTTACATTCTAACCAAGAACTTTAGCCTTCTTTCAATTCATAGGATTCCCTCTTGAAAGAACAGAATTTGAATACTGATATTACTACCAATCACTTTTTCTTCTAAGATATTTTACAATGTCTTGCAATTGCCATGTTGGTGGTGCAATCTTGCATACATCTATCCCATTAATGGGGCATGCCCCCAAATGAAACAAACAAAATGTTAAAAAGTTATATTTATGTAGTTACTTACCAATCACATCTAAATTATATTAAAGTAACCAAAATATCTTTACAATCCTCTAGGCATGTCACAACTTTTGAGTACCTCTAATGTTTGGAAATTGAAAGTTGAAAAATTTGACATGCCCTAACAGGTATTGTGAATTGTATTGCAGCATAAATTTACTAAATGTGGTAAACACAACTTGTGACATATGCAAATTTTAAAGCACCAATCTTGAGTCTAAATCTGACTTCAGCCTCCATTATGCTACAGTTCACAGTGCAGATAAAATTCTTGCTCCTTTTGCTTCCCTTTTTCTTATAATAAGAGGACTAAAAAGAAAGTGAAACTATCATAAAAGAGATTTTTTTAAATCCAGCTCTATTCTTCACTGTGTTGTTTTGTTACTTGCCTCACAAAAGGTAGATTATGTTATCTACCATTCAAAAATGTGTTTTGAGCACCTGCAGGCTGAATGATAACAGTAGTCTACACTTTTGTTCTATGTATCGATTTAGACTAAAGGTATTACCAATGGGTGTAGCTTCATTTCTTTCAATGAAACAGGATTCATTTTTCTTCAAAAACAGCTCCGCAAACAGTCATAGAAATGATTTACTACACCTGCACCATAGAAGAATACCAATTTCCAGAAAACATCACTTAATTAGAATGGGGGAAATGGAACCTTAATCTCAGTGCCAGATTATTTGGAATAATTTCCCTGCCAAACACATTCTGTAGCCATAATTCAGACCCATAATTAATTGCTAAAGTAATGGTGTAATCCATCTGATATTTAAGAACAAACAGTTACTTCCTAAAATTATAATGTATAATATCCAATTACAAGGGACATGCATGACAGGAATGAGACAGTACAGGAGTAATCAACAGTGAGATTTGCATTGTGACACAATTCCTGATGGAAAAACTACAGCACGAATGTTTTACGCAGCTGTTTGTACAATGCCCACTGGCATCTCAATATCGAACTGTGTTTCTTAAAAACAAAATTACACGATAAAATGCTTATATATATTCATTGAGGTCTATAAGAATTAGGCATGATAAAAAGAACTACCAATAACTGTTAATTAGAACTTCCATTTTAATTTTTCTGGACAAAAGATACATAAAAACATGAGAAAATAATAAAGCAATATTATACACATTCCAGAATTTGGATCCTAACTCCTAATTATATGTTTTAGTAATGTATTTGAGGTTTTATCTGTCCATCATCCAGTCTATCTTATAAATTTAAAATAAAAAAAATAAAATTTGCTGCCTCTAATGGCAGCAAAACACAGTAGAAGCAGGCAAAGATAAGAAACCCCAAACAAACTCCTCAGCTAAATCAGCACACGGATACTATGTATTTAAATAATTAAAATGATATAATTAAAACAAATGTGGGGCAAACTATTCCATATTAGTACCTGGCAGGAATTACTTAATATATATTACACATCAACTTTTAAATAATGTCTTGAATCTGTATTATAACAAAATAACATATACAATCACTCTCATATTGAACCATGGTAAAGTGATTAGAATGCAATATTGAAGGCTAACTGCAGACTGCCAGTAGTTCGATCCTGACCGGCTCATGGTTGACTCAGTCTTGCATCCTTCCTAGGATTAGGACCAAGGTTGTTGGGGGCAATATGCTGACTCTGTAAAGCATTTAGAGAGGGATGTAAAGCATGGTGAAGTGGTATATAAGTCTAAGTGCTATTGCTACATATATTTACTTTTATGTTTCAGTGAAATCGTGCATGCTCAGCCAGAGACTGAGGAGACATTAGATACCTGGGGCTAAAATGGGTATGAGACACAGAAGCCCACTAATGTTTTGAATGAAAGCTCCTGTAATCATAGGAGTGATCACAATGACTGCTGGCATAATTAATAAAATTCATACAACAAAATATCTGAAGGGTAATTGGATTGTATGGTAAAATCATCTGGCCCAGATAATTCCATTGCTTGATTGTATAAGCAATATACTCCCAACCACTATTGAATTGGTGTGATGTTACAGAAGATTCTTAATCTTTATAACAATTGGGGGTGGAGACTAAAGGTTATATCATTAACAAGACTGTGGAGAAGAAAGTAGAATCGCATTTTGATATTTTTTTTAAATTATTTTTTATTTTTGTCAAGCATGTATTAGATAACATATATAGGTATAAACATGATTTGAATACATGAAATGAATACGAATAAAAGGGAATATTGGGAGAAGGACAATAGGCACGCTGGTGGGCTTATGCACGCCCTTACAGACCTCTTAGGAATGGGGTGAGGTCAACAGTAGGCAGTCTAAGGTTAAAATATCCAGTGAATCTGAAGATCGATCATATGTCTAGTAAGAAGGGGGGGCTGGGGAGGCAGGGAGCATATGCAATATGGAAGTCTACCTGGCAGAGAGCCTGAAAACTGAAGATCTGGGAGAATCAGACCATTATGGATAGAAAGAGGTGATGGAGTCAATCTTTGCTAACTTCCTAGTGCAAATCTTGGTAGTCTACTATATTGCTGATGCAAGTTCAAAAGACACGATAGGCTCAAGTCGAGGACTCCTTTCAGAACTTAGCTGCCTTGCTATTTTTATTAAGAGATAATGTGTTCCTCTCTTATTGCTATCAGTAGCACTCATCAAAAGTGTCAGTGCTGGGTCAAGGCATTTTCTTGTCTCAAATGAAGACCAAATGGCGCTCACAGTCTTTCCTAATGTTGACACTTTGCAAAGTATTTCTGCACCATTCAGACACTGCTTCGGGGGCCTTAATGTACTTTTTCTCCATTGCCCCAATGCTAGCTAAAGATGGCCATTTACTGAGTTACAAGGTAGAGGCACTCTATCAAATAGGGAGGATTTTTTTTATTAATGACAAAGGAAACAGGCTAAAACACATACATGTAAGTATATGCATATATTCATTCTCTCTCCCTCCCTCCCTCTCCACAAATGAAGGAAATGGGAAAATTCAGAAACCAGAATGTAAAGCACAATGTGTTGTACACCAAAAATTCCGAGAGCAACTAAGATCTCTTTAACATTAATCTCTACAGTTTATATCTAGCCGATAATATCACTGTTGCTTTATTTATATAGCTTAAGCTTTTTCTTCGGACTGCAGCTCATGTGTTTTGGAATGCTTTGACTCATGAATTGTTTCTGCTGATAATGTTACATCGTCTAAACTACCGTTTAACATTAGCCTCTCTGTGATGCCTGCCATGAAAGTTGTATGATTCTGCCATGTGTTCTCTGTGTATCTGATTTCTCATCTCATAACAAGAAGAAAAAAAAAGAAAGCAAAATTGCTGTCTTGGGCAATAATTTTCCTAAATAGGCAAAATAAGATTGGCAGAAGTGACAGATTTATCCATAGGTTTTGCTTGTTTGTGTTGCTTTGGCCCAATTCATAAAATATAAAGTAAAAAATAAATAATTATCAATAAAGAGAAAGGTCATAGTCAAACATTTTACACAATTATGTTCATTACAAATTATTAGTTGTTTCGGTTGTTTTACAAAACTGATTTGGGGAATCCAAAGATCTTTGGATAATTACATTTTAGTAGTGTAACTCTTCAAAAAAGAATTATTTTTTAACACAACATAAAAGGATCTTATAATGATGTGAAGCTATGAAAGGCATTTGAAATTCATCTTTGTTCTAAACTGGTAAACATGACAATCGCTCATATATTGTCTCCGATTCTGGGACAAGCAGAAAACATATTGCATCATACAAAGATTCCTCCTAAGTGATCAAAACAATGTGGTGTAGGAGCACTGTTTTCCTAACAAAGCAATTTTCTTACGCAGAAACTTGATACTGATTTCCAAACCTGAACTTTACATTTCAGCAAAACATTTTCCTGAAGATAAGTGAATAAAGTATCAATTTCAAGCTCACCTATATAATCATTTCATAGTAAACCACCAAATTAGTACCTTGCTTTAGAATGAAACAAGAGTTGCTGCAAGGTAGTTGTAGGTTTTTGGTTTAATTTAAACCCTATCATGCCAGTCTAAAACATTTCTAGTGGGCACAATATTTCTGATTCAGCAAAGGTTACACAAGCATCGAAAGCAGTTAAGTATAGGTGCCAAACCACATTGCCAGGAGCTCTCAGTACTGTGAGGTAGTGTTACCTGACACCTTGCTGAATATAAAATTACTTGTTTCTGCAACTGATGACAATCAAATTGTCACCTTCCATTGTAATAATAAGAGAACTGGTGATCAACAAAGTGCAAACATAATTACCACAAAGCAACAAAGAAAAAAAAATGCCTCAAGAATAAATAAATAAATCTGGCTACTGATTTAAAAAAAGGAGGGGATTGCCTTGTACTAACGGTGCTGGAGTTGAATTGCCATAGCTGAAGCAGTACTAGTTCTGGAAATAATGGGTGCTCTTGTAATATACAGACAATAAACTCCTGCTGTACATATCTGCTCTATTTATTAATTACCATCATCATCATTATTGAATAATTACTTACTAGTGAATAATTATTGAATAGATACATCCCATAGCTAATGCCATAGAAAACAATTGCCTTTGCAGTAGTTCCACTCACGCTGGAAGAAAAAAAGTAGGAAGGCTCTCTTTATTGGTTTGTTGTTCTTCCCCTACAGTTGCCCTGTGTCCTGAAATGCTTCTCCGGAAGACGGCATGGCGACTTCGGGACAGCGGAGAGGGAATCTGCTTTCTCCTATGAGCAGCTTCCAACAAATCCCTGTGTCTCTTTGGAAATGGCCAATCTGTGACTGATGATAAACTAGAGCTGTTGACAGACTATGACGTAGAATCAGGCTGATCCTTGCCTGCTCTTTGACAGTACAACTTCCACAACCATGCAAGACTGCTGAAAGCCAAGGCAACACGGTCTCACCCTTCAGAACCTATTTCCATATCTTGTTCCAACACCTCTCAGCAACATTCAATATTCCAAATGGGAATTAGACTGAATGATGCGGTAACCATTATCTTTGGTGATCTGATCCTTTCCTGTTAGCAGTTTGCCCACCTTCCCTTTTCAGTGCTAAATATATCAAGCAGAAATACATAAAGTGCTCAGTAATTAATATTGTTCTCCTCTGCTAAAGCAGATTTGAGTAAGGCTTCTAGATATCAACTTTTAAGGCCTATACCATATACTGTAAATCATAAAGATGATATTTAGAACATAGAGCATAGAATAATAAAGTTGGAAAGGACCTTGGAGGTCTTCTAGTCCAACCCTCTGCTTGAGCAGGAGACCTTTATCATTTCAGACAAATGATTGTCCAGTCTCTTTTTAAAAGCCTTCAAAACGCGCACTTCTGACGTGACCCGAACTGGTAGGGAAGGTAAAAGGAACCCACCCCTGGTCTATATCTATAGAGTTGGTTTGTCTAAGTGTAAAACCTTACTTTTATCTATGTTGAATTTCATTTTGTTAGATAGGACCCAGTGTTCAAATCTGTCAAGATCATTTTGGATCTTGAGCTTGTCTTCAGACAGACAGACCGACAGGCAGGCAGGCAGGCAGATATTTCAAACAGGAATTGAAGATATCTTTAGGAAGATATTTAATATATTAGAACGATTAAGCTACTAGAATTACCTTAGAATGATTGTTTATCTGCCTTTAAGTTGTTGCCAACTCTTAGCAACCACATACATAAATTTTCACCAGGAGGACCTGATTCTTCATATTTTTATATTAAAAGTCCCTTTATATTTAGCTAACCAATTGCACCATATACTAAAGTGCAGTTCATTAAACTGCACTTTAAGAAAAACATCTTAACTATTAGGATCTCTATGAAATTTGTAAATAGCATACTGCACATTGTACAACAAAAATTGCAAGAAAAAGTTAGTTCAATGAAAAAGTGCTCACCCTTATTAATGCACATTTGTGCATCTCACTCTCTTGACTATATAAAAAGCAAGAGAATCCAAGAGAACAAAAATTAGGCTTTAATGTACAGTTTCCATCAATGAAACTTATGCCTACATAATTTTTCAATATACAGATGTAATGCTTATTCGTTTAATTTTCCATTAATTCAAATTAACAAGCTCTGCATGCTAGTATTTAATCTTAGTTCTTTCTTATTTAAAAAAAACTAAAACATTTCTTCATTGTGCCTGATGTGGTATATAAGAGCTGAGAATAAAATTACTCTCTATTGTGGTTTTCATTTCTGACCTGATTTTTCCTATGTCTTAAGGATACAACATATGATCTGTATTTGAAATAACTTTAGCTTCCTCAATGCTGTCAGTTTTTCACTTTGTGCTCTCTGTTGTAATACTTTTTCCACTTCTGTTTATTGGTAATAATTTATTACAGGAAAATAACACTACATAAAATGTTCATTGTCGATTACTTTGGTGGTCAGATTTTTATGATTTATAAACCATCTATCCCTGTGCAAAATATGTCTGCAATGAAGAAGAATGGAACTTTACTGCCTTCTGTTGAAACATGGGGTGCTCACAGATACAAAAGACTTTTAGCATCATCATTTCAGATGTGGTGTGTCTATTCTGTCTGTCTTTCTTTACTGGAAGTTTGTATTGAAAGAAAAAGAGAGTGAAAAAAATGAAAGAAAATTCCCATAAGATTCAACTGAGGAGAATCAATTGAATAGCACAGTTCAATCTGGAAGTATCTTCTTCACCTATATTTTTATTGCTGCATGTAAATAGCAGTTAACAGAGCAGCTTATCTTAATCTGGTACCTTGAAATAAGTTAAATCAAATAATAATAGCAAAGTAGTTGTCCTACTTTGTCAATTTCTAATCTGTTATTGATCTACCCCTTGCAATGTTTATTTAGCAGCATTGAAAGAGCATATAAGATTGGTCTTTCTATCTATCTATTTATTTGAATGCATTAGCCACTCAATTTCAATGGACCTCATGTTAAGATTTTCTAGAATCTTTGAAAAGATCCAAGACATGTACTTAAGAGTTCCATTGTGGAGAAGGCAGTGTGAAGGAAGGCAGTGTGAAAAATACTGAATTAACATAAGGTAAGAGAATTCTGCCAACCTAGCAGTTCGAAAACATGTAAAAAATGCAAGTAAAAAAATAGGGACCACTTTGGTGGAAAGATAACAGCATTCCGTGCACCTTTGGTGTTTAGTCATGGGGGCCACATGATCAAGGAAACATCTTTGGCTTTGAAATGGAGATGAGCACCATCCTCTAGAGTCGAGAACAACTAGCACATATGTGCGAGGGGAACCTTTACCTTTTAAATATATATATATATAGGTTTTCACGGGTATAGGTATGCAAGTCTTGGCATATTCGGGTCTTTTCCCATGTAAGATTGAGAGTATCTTGGTGACGTTTCGATGAGGTCCCACTCGTCATCTTCAGGCTGGTGCTTTCGGCTTCGTGCTTGTGTGAGCAAAGCGTGATCGGAGCTGCCGTCTCTCTATAAATACTGGTGGAGAGGCTGGTGGCTTTGTTGCTGTGAGCGGGTTAATAAAGCCAACACCCCACACCTCCCCACCAGTATTTATAGAGAGACGGCAGCTGCAATCACGCTTTGCTCACACAAGCACCAAGCCGAAAGCACCAGCCTGAAGATGATGGGACCTCGTCGAAACGTCGGCAAGGCATGCTCAATCTTACACGGGAAAAGACCCGATTACACCAAGACCTGCATACCTATATCCATGAAAACCTACGAAAACAAATACATACATATACATATACATATACATATAGAAATATTGTGAAAATATGTAATATTTTCACTTTCAGAGAATTTTATCCCTGTAGGATGCCTTCTGAAAAATGGATCAATAAATAAGCCAGCAAATATATATATTTTTATAGAGCAAGTACAGCCGGCCAGACGCATACATTGGTCAGCCCATTGATCTACCTAGTTTGAGACTATCCATCCAGTAGTAATAATAGCTATCCGAAGTTGTTTCTGGCCAAAAATCGGTCTTCGTTCTTTCAACAATCTAGTCCAGGGGAGTCAAACTCGATTTCATCGAGGGCCGCCTCAGGGTTGTGTTTGGCTAGGGTGAGTGTGGCCAGGATGGGCGTGGCCAGCTCAACGTCACTCGTGTCTGGGGCGCCTTTGGCGGTCCACGCGGTCTGCCAGCAAAAACGGGCTCCTGAGGTCCGTTTTCAGCCATGATGGCCTCCTATCTGCAAAAATGAAGCTCGAGAGGGTTATGTGTGCCCTCTCCGGCCCCATTTTTGCTGGCAGAGGCACTACGGGCTGCTCCTTCGCTGTTTCCAGTGCAGGCCCATGGGCCAGATCTAAGCACCCTGTGGGCTGGATTTGTCCCCTGAGTTTTGAGTTTGGCAACCCTGATCAGAGGTGGGTTCTGAATTTTCTTACTGCCGGTTTGCTCCAGATCGTGCCTCAAGCACGCGTGCAAAGCAAATAATAGCTTCTGCGCATGCAAAATGGTGGCGCCCATGGAGTCACCGAAAGGAACCGACTCCGTGAAGTCATCGCGGAGTTACTACCTACTCTATAGAACAGGTAGGGACCCACCTCTGCCCCTGATCTAGTTGGATATATTGATTGATCTGGATGCCTGATGAATGTGTGAGGCGATTTCTACAAAGGAAAGTAACAGATCCAGAATACAGGTAGTCCTTGACTTACAACCGTTCGTTTAGCGATTGTTCGAAGTTGCAACGGCACTGAAAAAAGAGACTAAGGACCGTTTTTCACACTTAACAACCGTTGCCACATCCTGCTGGTCACACAATAAAAATTTGAAGGCGTGGCAACTGACTCATATTTATGACGGTTGTCCCGGAGGGGTCATTTGATCCCCTTTGGCGACTTTCTGACAAGCAAAGTCAATGGAGAAGCCAGATTCACTTAACGACCGGGTTACTAATTTAATAACCGCAGTGATTTACTTAACAACGGTGGCAAGAAAGGTCGTAAAATGAGGGCAAAACTCACTTAGCAAATGTCTCGCTTAGCAGTGGAAAATTTGGGCTCAATGGTGGTCATAATTGGAGGACTACCCGCAATCTGTTCCTAAGCAGTAGGAATTTAGCAGAAGTAAAGGTAAAGTCTTTGTGCACATTTTGATTTCACAGAATAACAGAGTTGGAAGGGACCTTGGAGGTCTTCTAGTCCAGGGGTCGGCAACCTTAAAGACTCAAAGAGCCACAGAATTCCTAACTGGAAGCCCCCCCTCCCATTTAATTATGGAGCCAACTGGAAGTCCGGTTCCCCCACCATAGAGTCTCCTCCTAGCGTGGCATCCTTTTTCCTCCACCTGTCCTAAACGAAAGCCCTATCAATTGTGGAGCTGACTGGTGAAAGGGAGCCGCAGCAGAGGGATGAAAGAGCCACATGCGGCTCCAGAGCCACAGGTTGCCGACTCCTGTTCTAGTCCAACCCTCTACTCAGGCAGGAATCCCTCTACCATTTCAGGCAAATGGTTGTCCAATCTTTGTATTTGTCTGAAGTGGTGTAGCAGGGTTTCCTTCCTAGGCAGGGGGTTGGACTAGAAGACCTCCAAGGTCCCTTCCAACTCTCTTATTCTATCCTATAACTCTTCTTAAAAGCTTCCAGTGTTGGAGAATTCACAACTTCTGGAGGGAAGCCCTCCTTTTTCATCAAAAAGACCTTGCAATTCTCTTCAGAGCAATATGGAATCGGTTTGTTTTCTTCCGATATATTTTCAAGTGGGGTTTCTTTCTCCTCTTGTATCAGAGGTGGGTTGCTTTCGGTTCGGTTCTATAGAACCTTTAGCGGAGATTTGTCTCCGCTCGCCGAAACGGTAGCAACGGCCAGCTGGCCCCGCCCCTGAGCCAGTTCTCCAGGAGGAAATTGGTCCTCCCGGTGGAAATTACCTCAAAAATAACCCTCTGCGCATGCGCAAATCCTCCTGCGCAGGCGCAGAGGGTTATTTTCGAGGAAATACGCGGATACAATGAGGGCACGCACAAAATGCACACTTCTATTGTGACCAGAACTGGTAGGAACGATAAGTAGAACCCACCCCTGCTTTGTATGATCATAAGATCTGATCCTGTATAGTTTGTGGACATCAACCTGTCAGTTATAAGAATAAAAGTCCAGTTCCTTAAGAGTTTTCCTATCTGTGATATAAAAGCTCTTCTTGCTGATTGATTTTTGATGTCCTGATTCTCAAGGCGCTTAAGATGAAGAAATTGATGTTGAAGGTCAAGAAATAAGAAGACTCAGATACCAAAGGCCTGGTTTTTTTTCCCCTCAGGCTACAAACTACGTTTTTGAAGCGCGTGCCTTTATGTGAATTGTATTAATTCGCTAAGTGTTTTACTCCCAGGGCTATAAACCATCTTCTGATTTTATAAAAACTGCTGTTATTTTAACTTCTAGGGCTGCCCAGAGTAATTTATGAGTTGGGCAGTCATTTGACATTTTTACGAAATTTTACGAAAACTAAATCAAAGATAGACAAAACGTTAGAAAAGAAAAAATGACAAAGGATAAAAATATACAAAGAAATACATACACACACACACAGACATACACACATTTATAATCTCCCCCTTTTGAATACTGATAAATATATTAGAACGTTATTAGTTGGTTGAAGCAGGCCCCAAATTTATAAATTTGACCTGCCAATTATCTACCACATGCAAAGGCAAAATAGTTAATAAAGTTCCAATTTCCCCCCCAATTTCTTTCTAGTGAAAGAAAGAAAAAAAAATCAGGTTTCAATTTTATGTTAGGGAAGCATCAATTTATCCTTATATTTCATGGGTAAAATAGTTTGGAAATATTTAATGCATTTCCCTGAATTCCTCAGTTAGCTGCTTTGTGGTGAAGTTTCACTATAACACTTAGCACTTAGACCAGTGGTTCTTAACCTTGTTGGAGGTACTGACCCCCACCAGTTTCATATGCGCATTCACCGAACCCTTCTTAATTGGAAAAATAAAATATGATTTTTTCAAATTCAAAACATAGGTATATATTTAGGTATATATTTATACATAGGTGCACAAAATGAACAATTCGTGTCATCACGAATCATATGAGTCGGGTGTGTGTCTTGACCTCCGCCAAACCCGCGAGACTGACTCACCGAACCCCTGGGGTTCGATCGAACCCAGGTTAAGAACCACTGACTTAGACTTATAAACCGCTTCATACTACTTCCCAACCCTCTCTAAGCGGTTTACGGAATCAGCCCCCAACAATCTGGGTCCTCATTTTTACTGAACTCGGAAGGACAGAAGGCTGAGTCAACTTTGAGCCAGTCAGGAACAAATTCTGTTTGTTAGCTTGCAAAACAGGTAGTCCTCTTGGGCCCAAAATTTCTGTTGCTAAGCGAGGCAGTTAAGTGAATTTTGCCCCGTTTTACGACCTTTCCTGCCATGTTTGTCAAGTGAATCACTGCGGTTCTTAAGCTAGTAACATGGTCGTTAAGTGAATTTGGCTTCCCCGTTGACTTTGCTTGTACGAAAGTTGCAAAAACGTAATCGAGTGACCCCCGGGACACTGCGACCGTCATAAATATGAGTCAATTGCTGAGCGTCTGAATTTTGATCACGTGGCATTGTTGCAAAAGTTCTAAATGTGAATAGAATTCTATTCTATTCTATTCTATTCTATTCTATTCTATTCTATTCTATTCTATTCTACTCTTCATTCCATTATTCTATTCTATTCTATTCTATTCTATTCTATTCTATTCTAACCAGTGATGGAATGCAACTTTTTTTACTAGCGGTTCTGTGGGAGTGGCTTGGTGGCATGGCTTGGTGGGCGTGGCTTGGTGGGCATGGCAGGGGAAGGATACTGCAAAATCTCCATTCCCATCTCACTCTGCGGCCAGCCAGAGGTGATATTTGCCCGTTCTCCAAACTACCCAAAATGTCCGCTACAGAATCTGTCAGAATCTGCTGGATTTCACCCCTGCTCCAAACCGTCACTAAATGAACAGTTGTAAGTTGAGGTCTACCTGGATTGCATTCTAACCACTGCGCGCCACCACAACTCTTCTCTGATGGAAACATCACGGGTTCGACTGTTACAGGAAAATAATACAAAAGTTTTCGGTTATATTTAGGAGGGAGAAATGAGAGCTCAATTACTATGTCATTTCTGTAGTCATTCCGTTCCCTTGCTGTCTGATCTACTCAGGAAACCCCCTTTAAAAAAAAATCAGTGAGTTTATAAGAATTAATTTTGACTGCTTCCTTTGGCAGCATTTGAAGTAGCTTTGGCATATATTTTTATCAACTCCGTGTGCAAGAGTCAGGAAATTTTAAGATAGTGGTGAAATCCAATTTTTTTTATTACCAGTTTGGTGGGCGTGGCTTGGTGGGCTTGGTGTGGCTTGGTGGGTGTGGCTTGGTATGCGTGGAAGGGAAGGATACTGTAGAATCCCCATTCCCTCCCCTCTCCTGGGGGAAAGTTATTGCAAAATATTGTGAAAATATTTACTGACCCCTCGCATCCTAGACATAAATTGTTTCAACTCCTACCCTCAAAATGACGCTATAGAGCACTGCACACCAAGACAACTAGACACAAGA